>JASANE010016390.1:0-103622 GCA_030248225.1 Trileptium ribeirensis | reverse complement strand
ATCAGAGGGTCAGTTTCAACGCATGAAATTTTTAGAGTTTGGAGGAGCAATCGCTTTGCTCTGCTGGAAAAGATTTATCTCAAGATTTACTTTTCCTCGACTACTAAACCGCTTAAGCATTCAATGAACACACACATTGTTTACTTTTAGGTACAATGATTGTTCAAATACAATGTTTTATTGCGGAGGCACTTCAATTTAGAACATCATTACAAGGTACAACGCAGGGCACCAGATGTGGTTTTCCCTAATAACGAGAGCTCGCACTAGTTTCCCAAAATTTCACCAGTACCAAAAACAAAGGCCTGCGGCCCTCCGGTTTATTACTATCGAGAACACAATTCATGAGCTCTGAAAATATGTCGTCCTCTACGTGACCCGTGGGCTTAGTGAGTACCACGCAAAACCTATAAACTGGAGCTTTCGCAATTCCCTATCACACATACCCGTGTCAACAGCGGCACTCTCGTGAGACAATAACCTTACCAATACTCCGCGTTCGACTGCACAATCCTCCTTGAGACTGGAGTCTTCCGCTAACACTTCTTCTCCGTCACCTGCCACCACCTTGGTTTATAGCCGAAACGGACTTGCCGTGTAGCAGCCGCGACCCTAGCTATGAAACGGTGAAAATGGGGGAGGAAGCCAAGGCCGAGTCTCCTGAAAAGCAGGCTTCCTGTCTATTCGAAGTTATCAACAGGAACACGTGATTCCGACGAGAATCTCCACCGTGGAGGCATGGTTAGAGAATCTACGTCCTAAAATTTTTTGTCGCGTTTTAGCTTAGGGGACAGCGGGCTTCTTTAGAATTGCGTGCACGTACTAGACTAATATAAAATCGATTCTGCTCTTGATGCTCGTGGTCGACTTCGCCTCCCTCAATTTCCACAACTCGCTGGCTCTCCGTGGCAGAGTCATCCTTCTCAGGTCCGCCGTCACTTGCACAACTAGACTACGACGCTCGTATCTAAGCCGCTTTTTACACTGGAAAGAACCCAGGCCCTGCGGGGAATGAGCGCTCACAGAAATTGGGCAATACCTGAATCCTATCGTCGTGTGCAAGTGACTACGTCCTGTCTTCGCTTCCGATCAAGCCTGAGGCTTCGTTTCTATGTAATCTAAATTTTCACTGCGACTAGAGCCAACCGCGCGTCACTGTCGCTTAATGACGTTCCCCAAAATCCCATAGACCAAAGTTACGTTGGAAATTCACGCAAGGACTTAGGTATTGTGAAACCACGACGGTGATCGCGACTGCCTTCAGGTTCGTGATCCCTTTTTCTCGTTTTCACTCTAGCATACAAGTAAAAATATAAAATCCCCTTTTTGAACAAAAAACGAGTGGCCATGAATTTTGGGAAGTTGCCCCTTCTCTTTAAACCTACTAATTCGAATTTCGTAAACTGGTTGACACCCGTCGAACCAACTAGAAAATACACAGATAACCGCCCCACAGGTGGGGAACCGGTCGAGCACGCATCGGGACATAATTTTAGCGATTAATTTAGTCAATTCTCCACTTTTATCGGTGAACGACCTTTACAAGCGCGCGGAGCATTCTTCCGACACTCCAACGCCAATCGTTGTTATGGTAACGTTATGGCACGTTCGGTAGCAGCAACATTCGATGTGCGTCGTACCTGTCCCCCAGAAATTATCTAAAGAGACGTTGAAGAGGGGCCGGGTACCGGTGGCTTCCAACTCCTCCGCTTATTCCATCATGCTAGATTTGGCCAATATTATTGGCCGCATGATCTGCGGGCTGTAGGATTTCAGCCAGTGTCGCACCTTCAGCGGTATTCGGCGATGGAGGGCTATGCTGCGGAGCTGCAATTCGCTCGGGCTGATGTCAGCTTCGGCCAGCTCCTTGACGGCGTTATCGAAGCCCAACAGCTCCAGCGTGCCGAGGTGGAAATGGTCTGATACGCTGGAAAGACGCCACCCGTTGTGTTGAAAGTGGTCGGAGGTAGTCTTTTCATTGGCGAGTATTTGTCAGCGGGTCCCTTTGAGGGCGAAAATTTTTCCTCGTGGCCCCGGTTGGATGCGGTAGAGGGGCACCGTCGGATACACCTAGTCGCCGTTGACTATTGGCACGTGCTGTACGCCCTTTGGCAACAATAGCTTTCGGATATCGTTGGCGCTGTAGCTTCGTCGCATCTATAATAATGGTGAAAGCAATAAGTCCGCTTTTAAAGATTATTTGCGTTTTAGATGCTTTATTATTTAATCCCTCTCCCTCCCCTTGGTGTTGTACTTATTTAGGGTACGTGCTAGCGTGGGTTTGGAGTTAGTCTACCTGTAGCTCCGACTCACTTGAGTCGGACTCCTCATAAGGTGGTGGTCTGGGTATACGCCGTTGCCAAGCTGCAGGATGCAATTCTTGGCTAGAGGGATACCGTGGAATTGTAATCGGTGGTAAAGTTCCACTCGGCGTATGTTCGCCAGACAGGAATTTCGATGGAGTTGACACCATTACACTAGTCATTGATGTGGTGATACTAGTGGATTGCGTGCGAGTAGTAGAAGCTATCCTAGTTGACGTTCCGGCGGCCTTGCCGGTGGTTACTCAAGGCTCTTGGAACCTAACACGCCGTAGAACGTCTCCTACTGCTGCGTCTGATGCCGCACCGTATGGCGTGTAGACCCGACCTCTGGCCTGTCGCCGATCTCTGCTGTTCAGTAGTAGCAGTTTGGACAGTTGAGCCTCCTTGTGCTGTCCATGCTTGCTTTCGTTGAGTGGCTGGCCCGACGAGAGCCTTTCCACGTTCTTGGGCGGATGGTTGAGTACGGGGAGGGGAGCCTAGTGTAACTGGGTGATCCGTACTTCGCTGTGGCGTTGATGTTGAGCTACTCGATTCTGTAATTGTTCGTCCGTCATGTGAACCAGGGGTTCCTTGCTGTGCGCTAGATGTTCTTGAATAGCTGCTCGATGTTTCCTGTCCTGTCCTACCGAGCCGCTCGGCGGAGGATGGTTCTTGGGAGGTTTGACTTGTTTGCTCGTCATCCACTTTTGCCTCTCTTCTTCGTCTCGTCCTCTTCCGGAAGTGGTTTCTGACAGATAACTTGACATCGGCGATTATCCTCCAGGTGGTGGGTTTGTAATGACCGGTTCGCGATAGGCCCAATTATAGGCTGGGATGGGGCTGTCGGTAGCCACTGGTGGGCATTATGAGGACGCATGGTTGCTGTGTAGTCCCCGACAGTTTGGGTTGACATTTCCATTGGTTCTCGCAATCGTGACACCATGATATATTCCGCCGGTCGTGATTGGAATAATGGGTGGTCTTCAGCAGCGAGCATAATGGCAAAACTCAGGTCTCCGGGCGCATATGGACCAGGCACGACGATTCCATCGGAGGCTCTTCGTGGCGTGGTGGATAGTGTGAGATCGGCTGGATAGAAATGTTGTCCTTCGAGTATTCCAACACCTACAGTAGCTACGCCGAATGGAACTTCCTCACTAGCAGCTACTATTCTTTCCATCGTGGTCACCGGTACCGTATGCTGTCCCTACTCCACCTGCGTGTCTCGGCTGCCAGGTTCTGGTATGTATGAAAAGGCCTTTTGACCTGTAACCTGGTCTTGCGTTATTGGCTGCCAAGATGGCTCTATTTCTCTATCTGGATCAGTCAGTGGAATCCGATTCCTAACCGTCCTTAGGTTCTGGGGTTCGTATTCGTCAGTCCGATATTCGACGTGTTCTATCGCAGCCTGCTCTTCTTCAATCTCAGCATAGGTTCGGCGGTACCAATTAGGGTCATTAGGACCTCCCATTTCTACACTCTCAGTAGCTGAGCTGTCACTGATTGCTGTTCTTACTGTACGTACTGCTACCTCATCTATAGGTTCTATTTCGGTAACAAAATCCCTATCAGCGATTATCCGTTGGGTTGGTTCACTTAACCCTCTTTCCAAAACTGAAGCGTCTATCTGACTCAGCCAGTCTCCAACAATAGGTACTGGATCGGGTGCCCTAAATCACGGCTTAGTCCTATTAATGTGTACGACATGCGCTACTGCTTCTGGGTTAGAATGTATTCTTAAGTGCGGACATATATTCTTAATTATAGGCCATTACACAAAATGGTAGGGATACGTCCCAAGTATAATGATCGCCCTGTGGTACACTTACTCGTAATAGGTGTAATGCGTCGTTCACAGAGATCTGCGTGCACGAAAAGCACACCGTAAGCTATTGCAAAGACGATATATTTTCGTTATGTTATTGCAGAGTGTAAAGCTTTTCTATTTTGGTTCCAACAATAGCGTTGCCCATAAATATTGTTGTTGCAATAAGTTTTGCTTTTAGTGCACCTAACAAAGAAACTATATTGTTGCTGCAACATTAATAGCTTGCTCAATGCCATTGTAGATACACTAGAATCTAACATAAATGCAGCGACAAAAGTTTTCTCGTAGCATGTTAGCAACAGCAGCAGTTATTGATATATGTAACGGCAGTATAATGCTAGCTTCTATTGCATTAACGGTAAAAATTTGGTAGCTATTGTTACGACAATAGCATTTATAAATTAATGCGGCCACAGCCATCACCATACTGTATAATAAAATCTGAGCACGGTTCAGCTTTTCTCTAGCCCTCAGAAGTCTGAGCGGGTCCACTGGACCCTATCAAAAACGTTTACTGTCGTAACTTTTGCAAAGCAGTGTCTATACTTACAAGATCTCTTGACAATTCATATTCAATATCATTATAAACGTTGGCATTGTTCCTTGTTTGCAGGTGTATGCATGGCAATGCAATGCGGCCAATCCGACGCCATATTATAAAGGGTCCAGTGGACCGCCCGTCAGACTGCTGCGACTGTAATTTTTATAAAGTTTAGATATCATTTTTCACCACCAGGAAAGTCTGAAGGGGGTCCAGGGGCCCAGGGTCTTGATAAGGGCACCGAATGTTGTATGGGGGTCTCGAGCAACAACGTTTACAACGTAGTTTTGGTTATGGTTGTCCTTTGCACTCTCCCTAACCTTCCCTTATGATGTACTTCTACTTTGCTTCAAAAATGCAAACATACCATATCATAGTCACTGTCAACATTGAAATAAGTTATATGTTGCAAACGATGAAATTCTCGTCATATTGTGACTATTTTCAAATATTTGAA
Source organism: Trileptium ribeirensis (assembly GCA_030248225.1). Taxonomy (NCBI): domain Eukaryota; kingdom Metazoa; phylum Nematoda; class Enoplea; order Enoplida; family Thoracostomopsidae; genus Trileptium; species Trileptium ribeirensis. The sequence continues at coordinate 98,493 of JASANE010016390.1, read as the reverse complement.
AACACACAAATTTTCGGATATGTAGACCTGGGATTAATTCTCGCGAACGGCGACAACGAACGTACAAAAGTATATTTTGGTTTCGATTAGTAATTAGTTACGTTGTATAAAGAAAACGGATATTATAGAAGGACTATAGATGTATTGTAAAATTATTTATTCGGCCCTCCATCTAGCTCTTACAAATCTAACCAAATACCAGTTTGTGTGATTTTCCAAAGAACTTTGAACATGATACATTTTCACAAGACCCACAGAGCTAACTAGAAGCCTATCTTCTTCACTGCGCTCGGCAAACGAAACAAAAATATTTTCATTTGACGACTCATTCTGGCAGGAAATGTTTATAATTTTCTATAAGTCTGTTGTCGTGTATTAATATCGGTGCAGTTTGACAGAATTTAATTTTATAAATCAGCTCTATATTTGACGCATTCGTGCACGCAGATCTCTGTGAACGACGCATAACAAAGACCTAGTGAATCTTTCGATTTCACCATTTGCTTGCGGATGGTAGACCAGACTCATATGCCTAAATATTTGCACTTTCGGCACAACTCTTCGAACATATGCGCAGCAAAAGTACCCCATCTATCAGAGAACAATTCCCTAGGCTTATTTATTACCTCATACAAAAATATGTGGGCGGCTGTATGAGCATCCTGGTGCCTTATCGCTATAGCTATTGCAAATTTGGTGAACTGATCTATGAAAGCAATAACGTACCGGTTGCCTGCTTGTGAGCGAACCTGGATGTCAAGTATGTCTACAAATACACTTGATTTGCCAACGGAGCTCTGTTCAATCCCGTGGTTATCCTCGAAATTGGATCCTTAGCGGATTGACAAAGGGTGCACCGTTTGATCCATTGCTGTGCGTGCTCGGGCATACCTTTACAGTGTAAAATTGTTTTAATTTTGCTAATAATCGGTTGCGGCCAGGAGTGTTGTGCTCATGTTTAAGTACCTGTTGTACTAATTTGATTGGGACACATAGATTGCAATTTATGTCCTCGGGTTGTAACGAATGCATGTATAGCATTTTCGTATCCTGGGCTAATTCGAAATAATGTGCTCTCATTTCTATTCGCAGAACACGTAGCTCAGCCTTAGAGCGCGTTTTGTTATACAAATGCCACCAAATCGGACCTAAATCCGGGTCATTTCGCTGAATGTATGGTAAAAGCCGCATTAGATTGAAATCTGGGAGGTCCGAAAAGAACGGCAAGTATATGTTTTCATGTGTTTCTTGCGCGTCCTCTATTCTAATTGTTGGTAATAGTTCTCTTTCGCAATGCATCATTAGCTTCATGAGCCTATCAAACCCCTGGTCCGATTGTAATGTGGTTGCCCTTAGACCCATGATTTATGATTCTGTCCGGAATAACATTTTAGGTCCTAGAGCCTGAGGTCCGACTCCAGAACTCGAAATAGTTGTTGTGCGTACCGACATGGATTGGATGATCCCTTCAGGGTGGGCGGTTATGTTGTTTAATTGCTTGGCCTGCTTGTGTTCCTCGTACCGAATCAAATTTTTGTTTGTGTCTTTCAGAAACTGTACGGTAGAGTTAATCATTGTTTCGATTTGGCCGGTAGTTTGTCAAGCGTAGATAGTGACCGGCGTATTGCTAAAATTTATTACGGCGATCGGTTAGGTCTTTGACTCCTAAGCCCTAATGCGTGTGCCATTGCTATATCAACCATTTCTGGTACAGGTACGAACAAGCCGGGTCCTACACCTGTTTCGGCAATCTCAGGGATAGCGTTTATAAATGTTTCTGTGTTTTAGGCTCGATAGTAGTGAGCTTCCTACACATTACTGCAATTACCGGTGGGTAGTAACGCTCCAACCCTGCAAACGGTATTTTGGCCTCTTTCTCGTCACCTGCAATTTCTAAACAGCGTTCCTTAAAGTTTATTATGCACTTTGGTAGCTGAGGCATGAAATTTGTTCCTACGATACTCATAAGGCGCCGTTTTGGTGACAAAGAAGTCGGTTTGTACCTTTATAGACCCGATCGATAAAGGCACACTTATGCTGCTATCTCGCGCTAACTCCTGCTTGGTGGCTGATACTATCCTAGTTGAGTCATCGGGAAGCGGTTGAAGATCTAGTTTACCAGTGTGTGCACCGGTGTCCGATATATAAATCCGTTGATCAACAACGGTGCATCCATATGGTGTATGGCGATAACTTGTCGATGGTAAGCTTCAGTACGATATGCTCGGCGTTGGGCTCGTTCGAACGCAGCAAACAGTTCAGTGGGCTCTACCAAAACGACACTCTCGTCCTCATTGGTAGCCTTTATTCGGGCGGAGCGACGAGGGCTCAATGTTCGCAGTTCTAAGTGTTCCGAAGAGGCAGCTGGGGCCGAAACCATTGGTCGTGGTAAGTTACCCGTGTCGTACTGATTTTCGGTTTTGACGCTCAGTTGAAGTCGCTTTGGTTCGGTTCCAGCGCAGGGTCGCTGTTGCCACCAGCGTTGCAACCGCCCCTTTATACATTTAGGTCAAAAGCCGGACTTTTTCCTGAAGTAGATTGTTGCTATAATGCTAACGATTACCATGACAACAAGGATGCATAGATAAGGGGCCATCCTCGTTGTTTTAATGTATGGGAAGTCGATTACTTTCTTTAGTTGTTCGTTCGCTATCTGCTGAACTTGCAGGTTCGTTGCTTTGGCGTGTCCTAGTGAACTCCAGGCAATCGGGTTGAGGGGGAATGTCCGGGAGGTAATGTATGGTGATGTTAGGTCCGACATGGATGTTTACTTCCTGAGAATCTAGCGTGCTAGCCAGCATCAGTGGCCCGACCACCACCTGGGTATAATTGCTATGCGACAACCACAGAACCTCATTTTCCGCGATAGTGATGGTTTCTCTGCGGGACACGTGACTAAGATGTTTCTTCTTGGAAACAACAGCTGTGCGTTCGGCCGTTCGGATCAACACTCCTGTGGTATAAAGGTCGGTATGATTAACATTTGGCCCAATCAATGCGCTATTCTTACGTGAAAATAGCGCGTGTCATCCGGAGCTTCTTCACCCATGATGAGTCGCGGTCCAGGTATCGGGAGGTATGGCCGGTTATTCACCCAGTCCAGGTATCGGGAGATATGGCCGGTTGCTAGTGCATGGACTTCATTGAAAGCGATACCCAGTCGCGTGTTGCATGGGTGTAGATTTAGTATTTCGTATCGTGCTCGGTCGACTCTGGTGGCATACTCGGGCAGAGGTAGTTTCATATGCGCACTACGCTCCGGTACATTCCAACCGACATTGTAGATCCGAAAGTAAGGTCTGACGTCGCCTGATGTCACTGATGGGACTCGCAAAATAAACGCGAGCTTGAACGACCCTAAGTCGATGTGCACTAGGTCAATTTGTCCGAATTGGTAAACCCGGGCTGGTTAGCGAATTAGTATGGTTTGCGATATGCCAGAATCCTTCTGGAACAAACTCTTGAGCGTGGACGCGTCTGTTACTTTTGGTGACAGTTGGCCACTCATCATGGCCTCCATAACAGCGTCGAGTGAAGACCGAGGGCGGCTAGTGCGAAACATGTGGTTCACTAACTCGCGATGTACCTCAGTGACATAGCGCTGCTACTGACATTTTACTTGATCAATCATACTGTCCACCTCCTGCATCTCGTGGTGCAAAAATGAGTACGGCTCCTCGTTATGCGTCGTTCACAGAATAATGCGTACAGCGACTGGAAAATTTATGTTACAAACGATGCGTCGTCCGTACCTTGTTACAAACGATCGATCGTCCGTATGTCAGGTTATAGACGACAAGGCGTCTATAAATTTGGTTACAGACGACCGATCGTCCGTAACAGAAATTACAAGCCACGAGGTGTTTCTAATATTTGTTTATGGACGATCGATTGTTTATACCAAAAGTTATAAACGATCGATCGCCCATAAGAAATATTACAAGCCATGCGGTGTTTGTAATATTTGTTACGGACGATCGATCGTTTATAACAAATGTTATAAACGACCGATCGTCCGTAACAAAAATTACAAGCGACGAGGTGTTTGTAATATATGTTTATAGACGATTGTTTATCACAAAAGTTATAAATGATCGATCGTCCATAGCAAATATCATAAACGACGAGGTGTAATATTGGCTTAGATACATTGATGCGGCAACGCGGAACTCAGCAAGCTCTAGAACACTTGTGCTCTGAGCAAATATAGAAAATATCGCTACCAAAGTGTAATATATTAGGTTGCGTGGTAATAACGCCAGACCAACTGTACGATGCAATAATACCTTCTATAAATTGTTATTGGATCCTTGAACACTGCTACCAAGTATGGGCTGCTTATTTGATGACTGATGTTATCGGCCGTATTCACTAAGCATAGAGTAGCTACACTCAATCCGGTTCTTTTTGATGTTCGCGTAAAAACCAGTTTGCACTAAAGATAAAAGAATAACTCAAACAGCGTCTCGTTTCCACCTGTGTAAAATAGAGAATTATAGCGCTGGTCATTATGAGTTCACTGCCTAAATGTAAAAGAATCGCGCTTAATTTCAAATACAAATTCTGGTTAGCATTTTGGAGATTTATGCTTGCCAACGGTCTTCTCTGCGTACCAGTCGCTACACATAGTAAGATCATTGTATAAAACTGTGCATTGGGCATAAAGCGTTGGGAATTCGAAAAACTAAATGGACATTTCCCGTAGATCAGACGGCCTTCACAGCCGAAAGAGCCTTGTAAATTTATGTAATGCGAGGTGTGTTCTCAAGCCGTCAGAAGCAAAATGATTACACAAATTTTCCAATCCAATATGGCTACCGAACTTGCCGTGCTAAACCTGCTTCGATGAGTGTGTACATCTCAGTTATACCACATCAATGCTGACCAGCTGAATTCGGCTTACACCTTCCTTCACACCGTAAAATATATTGCTCATTCATTTGGACTGTATTGTAAATATGCTATTTTGTGTGTCGCACTTCATTGCAAATTATTTATTTACTTGTAAGATGTCTTCAAAAATGGTACCGTTTTACACACGTCTCTAAATAAATGACACGATCGCCGCAGTATGATTTGGTCTGATATGGGAATAAATCATCACTACACTTTATATTAGTAAACACAGTACGGTGTAAATTTGGCCTATCTAATAGAGTTTAGAAATATGTTGCAGTCTGGTTTGGCATAAGGCTAGCGGTTAATTTATTTGCCGCAGAATTTATATATTTGCTTCTCTGACCGCGTGGCAGTGATTGTTTAAGCCAAACAATTTTGCCGGGTATCAGTTACAACTTACCCTGTGCGTACTGGTCAATGTCACTTCGTCGTTTGTAATATTTGTTAAGGACGACGAATCGTCTGTAACCAAATTTATAGACGCCTTGTCGCCTATAACCTGACATACGGACGATCGATCGTTTGTAACAAGGTAAGGACGACGCATCGTTTGTAACATGAATTTTCCAGTCGCTGTACGCATTATTCTGTAAACGGCGCATTAGTGTGTGTCAATTTTATGATCGCTCGCGAGTTACCATACGCTACGTTGTAAGCGTTCCGCATTTCCTCAGACAGTACAACCACTTGTTTGTTTAAGTCTTTCAAATGCACCGCGTTAGTAAAAGCTACCCCGACTCCGGAGAATCCTGTAACTGCGCCAGCGGCTCCCGCCAATGCGGTAAGAAACCGTTTCTTGCTAGTCTTAGGTTTTGCGCAAAAATTAACATTTGGTTCGCAGTACTCGCGCATTAGTTCCATGTAGTAACTAGTGACGAGGACGCCTTGATAAGTGTTCCTTAATTCTCTTTCTAGCTCCTGAACTTTTTGTGTAAACCCGGCATGGTAGTACAATTTGTGTTGGAACAGCCGTTTTGCAGACATGATTAACCAATGGGAGTGTACACACCATGCCATGCCAGTTGCTTGGCTACTCGGTTGTAATCCATCTAAGGATAACCTTAAAATGATTGTCAGGAAGGTAGATTGCGAGGCGGTTATTACTAAGCCTTGCGGTTCGATCAGCGTGCCTACCTGTTGATTTACCACAGCTCCTAAGCGGGCTACTTAGTCCGAAAAGGGCGTGGCTATGGCGTGAGCTTGTCCTGCTAGGTGAAGAATTAGTAGGAATACTACTAATCCCATCAGTTTAGTTCCGCTGCTCGGCAATCCTACCACAGGTCTAACGTTTTGTTTTAGTATGCCTGGGGAGGACCGGACCGACCCGATCGGTGCTACTCGGTCACTCACTTCAGCGTTGTTGTTTTGTTCCGCGTTAACGTCATCGTTGTCCGTGGAGAAACTTATCTCAGAGATTACATCGTCGACGTCGAGTGATTCAATTGCGGGCATGTCAAACTCGTCTCCGCTAGTGTCGCTAAGTCCTGCACTTAACTCACTTTCAAGCTCTTCCTCATCGATGAATGTTATGTCAACATCATGATCGGCATTTGGAATTTCGTCCGTGTCCTCGACTGGGTCCCTTTGCGAGATGTTCTGCGCGGGCTTGCGTAACCACAGCATTCGTAGGTATAATAGTTCCTCGCGCTTTTGCTTACTGCCTACTTCTTTGAAAAGGGCATCAGCCATTACAGCATCTATGATGTGATGTATTGACAGCACCGGAGCTTTGGGTGCGGATTAGTCAAATTCGGTGACGAGGTAATCTAACATGTATGGTCCTATCACTATGATTTATAACCATTCCAAGTTGGCTTCCCTATACGTTATAAGCTCATAAGCTATGTGCAACCCTTGCGTACTGTATGGTCGAATGGTTATTATTCCGCCCTTCGAAATGTCCCATAATCGGCTGACAAATTCCCGGTATAATCCCATTCCCGTGATCCTTGATAGGTAGTCAAAGCACACTCTTCCATGGGCATGAAGTTTAGGTTATGTCGTTCTTCGCATACGATGCATGTTTGGAGAACGGGTACTTGAGAGCGATACACCTCAGTAATTGCTTGTGCGATGCTCATTGAGCTGATTACCCGGGCGACTATTTCTAACAAGCCCTCGAGGTGTTTTAACATACAACTGGTGACATGTATCCCCGGCATAGTATGTAGAAACGGAGATGCGAACCCTAACAGCCCAGACAGAACGGCAGCGTCCCGCCGTCGGTCGATTCGGGCCGTTTCAGCCACTCGAGCCATGAGCAACTGATGGGCGTGGCATATCCGCTCCGTCACAGCTATGACCCCCCCGGTAAAACAATGCTCTTTCTGGGACACGATCGTCTCCAAAGCGCAGCTTAGGTAGTGCGAGTATGTAATGAGGAAACTTCCCATGGCCTTCAGGTTTGATTGCCGGTACGAATTCTGAATCCGGCCCCAGCAACACTACACGTTCGTCGTCGGATAATTTTTGCAGAGTTAGCGGTTCTACCGTTTCGTCGAAGGCGCCCAGCGCGAACACCTCCCTTAGGGTCTTATCCAACTGGTGATGTTTAGTTGTTCGTATGTGTTCTTGGTCTGGCTTGTACTCAGAGGCTATTACAGTGGTTCTGATGTCGTCAATCACGGGACCCATACTAACTCGGCCGAAAGTATGTACGTTTCCCAATGACCCAGGTGCTAATAATGCCTGTTCGATCAATTTTATCAAATCGACCGGCGATCAGGTCGGATTGATTCCGACCTCAATTGCTCTCCCTGCACTTAGTTGGCATGTTATGATTTCTGTTTTATTTTCTTGTTGTTGGCATTCTGCTCGTTTATTTTTGGGCGTTTTCTAGCGCTTCGCTTAGTCTCGGCGTCACAATCATAACTTCCGATCTCTTATTTGTTACCATTGGTCCTTCCTCCTCAGCATTTGTTCCTTCCAAATTCACTAGGTTCCAAATCAGTATTGTTGAGCTCATTGGTTCCGTATAATTCAGCTCCGCTATCACGATCTTCGTTACCCAGGACATCGTCGGCTCTCGGCGTCATTTCGTCTCCATGTGGTCCGAAACCCTTTTCACTCCCCTCCGGTTCTACACACATTTCAGACATACCGGCTCCGATCTGATCGCAGTCAGCCACACACATACTCATCTGCCGGTTGGATTGGCCGTTTAACGATAAACGTATACCGCAGTCTTCGACCCGATCGGTTCCTACTGCACCTACACTCATTGACCGAACTCTACTCAACTTAGGTCCTACACATAAATTGTAATTTTGAACGGAGTTAGGGCAATCGGGACAGCTCACTTTCCGAAGGCCTCCATCGCACCTGCCCAATGTCAACGAGCGGTCTTCCCCGGCCGGCTGAAAAATACTAGGGTACATATACGCTTTCGAATTTTGAACGGAGCTAGGACAATCAGAATGACCCGGGTTCTGAAGGTCTCCTTCGCACCTGACCTGTGTCCACGAGCGGTGTTCCCCGATCGGTTGAAAAGCTACAGGGGCCTCACGCGACCGCCCTAAATTGGTGGAAGTCATTTCAGTTCCACTGAATGCATCCGCTAGGTTCTTTGGTTCATTTTGTTCCCTTGGTTCTCGGTTCCATTCCATTAGGTTCCTCGGTATTCCATTCTATCCACTAAGTTCCGCTAGGTTAGGTTCCATTAGGTTCTCAGTATCCGCTAGTTCCACAAGTTCATTAGGTTGCACTAGTTTCTCTATTCCATCTGCAGGTTCTTCTGGTTCCGCGCTTACATCAACCCTTGAATCAACAACGTCAGCAACAGCATTCATACTATTGCACCACACTACACCCATGCAATTTTGACTAAGGCTATGACATACGTCTCCATCGCCATCCATTAACTGGGTTTCAGGAAAATTCGCCGGTTCACCATTGGCCATTTTTGTTCGCGAACATAACCTTTTTCCATTCAAAAGCGATAAATTTTCGTTCATAAACAATTTGAGTGTTCGCGAACAGTACAAGACCCTTCTCGTACCCTGTCACATTTACATTGAATTTGTTGACATTGAACAAAGACAAATACCCATTGAAAACTTATAATAGTCATAGAACTGTCACTGGCCGATTGCAAATCACCACTTCTAAACTAGCAGTGAATCGAGTCGCTTGTCTTGCGTGTTCCGTAGCAACGGATATGGATTCGACATCGTGTTTTACAAAATACGATTGTAAGTGGGCGCAGGTTAAGTTTAGTCGCGCATTAGGGGACAGCGGGCTTCTTTAGAATTGCGTTCACGTACTATACTAATTTAAAACCGCTTCTGCTCTCGATGCTCGTAATCGACTTCGCCTCCCTCAATTTCCACAACTCGCTGGCTCTCCGTGGCAGAATCATCCTTCTCAGGTCAGCAGTCACTTGCACCACTAGACTACGGCGCTCGTATCTAAGTCCCTTTTTACACTGGAAAGAACCCAGGCCCTGCGAGTATTGAGCGTTCACAGAAATTCTTCAATAGCTGAATCCTATCGTCGTGTGCAAGTGACTACGTCCTGTTTTCGCTTCCGATCCAGCCTGAAACTTCGTCCCTATTTAGCCTAAATTTTCACTGCGACTAGAGCCAGCTGCGCGTTACCGTCGCTTAATGAAGTTCCCCAAAATCTCATAGACCAAAGTTACTTTGGAAATTCATGCAAGGAGTTAGGTACTGTGAAACCGCGACGGTGATCGCGACTGCGTCCAGGTTCGTGATCCCTGTTTCTCGTTTCTCTCTAGCAATACAAGCAAAAATATAAAATTCCTTTTTGAACAAAAAGACGCGTGGCCATGAATCTTGGGAAGTTGCCCCTTCTCGTTAAACCTACTAATTCGGATTTCGTAAACCGGTTGACACACGTCGAACCAACTAGAAAATACACAGATGACCGCCCGACAGGTGGGGACACAGTCGAGCACGCATCGCGACATAATTTTAGCGATTAATTTAGTCAATTTTTAACTTTTAACGGGGCACGACCTTTACAGGCGCACGTAAACGACGCCCTCAAAGGTGGCCCGAATGTGATCGAAAGAAACTTACGCATGAAAACCCGTGACACTATCCACCGGAGCTGCCCGGGAAGAGGCCCACCTGGGTAGAGCACAAAACGAGGAGCGAAGCAACAGAAAAAAGGAAAAGCAAAAGCTGTCTTAAGTGAATGAAAATTTGGTGAGAATTGGCGACAACCGCCAAACAAAGCAAGACGACTTCTCGATTGGTCCCAACGCGAAATCGGGTAGTCTCCTTTTATACCCAGGTTTGCCCCCTGGTATCTGTTCTCTTCTTTGTGCCGTGGCTGGTCCCCTAGAATTTAAATTTTTAAAATAAAATCCGAAAAACAAGGGAAATCAAGTAATTAATCCTTCTTGCTAATAAATAAGGAACTTGTTCATAAATAAGAAACGAAATGCGCACGTATATACATAGACAAACAACGGCAATCTATCATACAACGATGTAAATAACACTGATAACAGCCCCTAGTGGGCCCTGGTCGCTGAGACTGATCTTCAAGAGAAAATAACACACTTGGCCGAAGGGTGCCAATAGTTGGCATAAACAAACCAAACCTCACTCTTGTCGGCGTGAGGTTTCGAAAATAATATAATATACCGGCGTTATCGGGCCTATGGACACGTGCAAAATTTTTTAGTTTATTTGGTATATTTAAATAACGGAGCAGAGTAGGTGGCCGGGGCGGGATCATGTCCATGCCCTGGCTGGTCGAATTTTGGTAAAAATATAAATGTTAATGTATATGCCCTAGGAGGCTTGTTAGAGGCCGTTTTATGTATGAGACCTAGACAATTTTGATGTCCCGCGGGGGTTGTTCGGGCCTGTTTAGGGTGCAATGGTTAGTACACGATCCCTTGGAGGAGTGGAGTTCAAAAAATCAAAAAGTTTTGGTTAGGTTGGTTGTGGTTCCAGGCCTTAAAATGTGGGTGTTTAAACGTTAGTTTGGGGGTTCCTAAATACTTACGGGTAAGGGATAGAATGACCCGAATGTGTGGTTTCAGATATCTTAGAGATCCCAACTGATATTCCATTAGCCCCGGTTGACCTTAGTTGCAAGGAAGTTTAAAATTTGCGGATTTTTGGATTCCCAATTTAAATGAAGTTCCGTTGCGGATGTTGTCGACTCCATTTTCCGTTCAGTTTCTACTTCCCTGAAAACGCTCCAAAAGTATATGTACAACATTTTATCTTCACTCCTGGGTGTCAGGACAAGTCTTTTTCGAAATTAAAACGTTTCCCAAAAAGACCCGACACCAATTTCCATGAGACACGCTCCCCCGACCCACCCGGACACACACTGTACAATGTTTATTTCAAAATCCAACACTTTCATCCATACAAGGCGTACGCACTGGGATCAGCGCAAAGGGCATCGAAATTGCAAAGTTCGCCAAATAAACGAAAAGGTCCTGCCTGCCGTCCTTGGATTATCTGAGTGCGCACCTATCTCCTATGCATTACACAATTTATACCATTATTATTGTTACGATCATCATTATAATTAACAACATATACGACGATATGAGCCGGTTGATTACTTTGGGATCGATCGGATACCCATAAATGGGGGCATTATAATTCGATTGTGGCGCGAAAATCAGTCTCGCACCTAGGGATGGTGGAGCGTGATTATGACAATGCAATACAATGATAACATAGGTTTTATGTCATACAATCATGGATTACACACAAATTGATCTCTAAATCACGCTCCACCGGTATTCGATCGCTCTTTAGTTTCAAATTTGTTCCCTTTTAGTAATATTCTGAACGTTGGGTAAAATTCCCAAAACTCAGGCTGTTACAATTAACACGTCGTCATCGTAGGACAATACTATTGTTTATACCGTGTGCCAGGGTTGGGGACCGGAAAAAACCAATGGAAAAAATGGTTTTTTCCGTTTTTCCTACCCCCCTCGCCGGAAAAAAATGGAAAAAAAACTATTTCAGAATTTTGGAGTCGAAAATAGTTGGAAAACCGTTTGGCAACAAAATATTATAGCCTTGAACATTATTTACACCCTTTTAAACAGCATTTACATTTCATGCATATGATTTATATGGTAGAAATGGTATAACTATGCCATTGACTAAATTTATAATCTTAGCACTAGTGAAGCTCGCTTGCGAGCCAGAATTCGAGTGGTGAGAACATTCACCCGAAGCAGAAGTGCGAAAACTATTTGCCACACAATATTTTTGACACTCGCAATGAGCTTGTCGGCCCAGAAAACCCCATATCCGACACTAAAACAAACAATAAACACACATTCAGGTGCTTTTCCCACGACTTCTCACCAAAAATTGCGAAAACGTCATTTTTATGCCAAGTATGAACCAGAAGTGTAAAAATATTTGCCCAACAATATTTTAACACTTTCAATGAGTTTATCTGCCCAAAAAACTCTATATAAGACGCCAAAACCAACAAAAAACACACATTTATGTGCATTTCCCACGCTTTTCACCAAATATGAAATTTGGCGCCAAGTATAAGCTTATAGACTCCAGATTGGGAAGTAGTTGAAAAACTTTTTATATATCATTGGAAAGCCCTGGTAAAGCTACATGGAATAGGCCTATTAGTTTGCGAATACCTCGTGTACTTATTGAGAAAAATCGCAAAAACTGGAGGGGATGCCCGAAAAATAGGCCAAAATGACGTCATTTTGTCCCATAACTTTTCTCACGGCAAAAAAATTCAAAAATCGGGCATTGAAAAAACACCTAAATCGGGCATTGAGGTTCGAATGCAAAATCCGCCCAACCGTTATCGAGATCCAGGTGCAACACACACACAGGACCTCCTCAACCCCCCTCCAGAGCCAAAATTGAAAATTCTCGTTCCACTCGAATTCAATGAGCATAGCTTGCCTCCTCCACAGCATAAAGAACTCTCGCCCGATGGTAAATTTAAAATAAATAAGCGCGGTGCGGTACTGAGTAGAGCTACGGAATTTGTATCGAGCATATGAAGGCAGTAAACTAGGCAGACATAGGCCAGGCACACATGCCGACAGATACATATGGGACGTGAGTTAGTTAGTGGTTAGTAGGTTACCCATAAAGTCAAAAAAGAAAAACCTCCAAGAAAAACCAAAAACCTAGGGTTACACCCCTTGGTGGTTATCCACCACCATCCTACTCCATGCACCGGTATGTTTATCTGCGATAGATACCCGCAGGCATGTATGTTTAGTACCACTCATGTCACACAAGGCACGCCATGTCATAAATTAAATAGCTCGACTGTTGGATCGTTGAGTTAAACCACAAACTCTATTGTGTTAATGCGCTTCCAGCATCACTTACTGGGCTGGAAGTTTGACACCAGTTAAGAGTAAGTCTAACAATACTGAAAATTATAATGTCGCAATCGACAATTTTAAACGTTATCAATGAACAATACTATTGTTACAATAGTTTGTTAAGTTTTGAGTTGAAGATAAATACGCAATTGGTTTACGCTAAATAAAACAAACATAGCTACCTGTTTAACCATAGGGCGGCTCTGCCTTGGAATTATTGAAACCCGGTCTGAACAATCTTAATGTTATATTATGTGGTCAATCGCTCGCCCGAAAAATCCCAATTTAATCGCCTTTACATAAATGCTGGGTATGCCATTATACTTTTGTTAGTCTGAGCTTCGATAGTTACCAAGTATGCGTATCTTAGCAGGTTAATTAAAAATACATTATGTTTTGCTTCTTTTTCGATGCTAATTTTCATTTATATACATTTTTCATAAATATCACATTTATTTCAGTAGCCAATGCTTATCTGTCATGTCATACTAACTTAATAACCAACCAGAAACTTTATATTTGTCCAATTACGGTGCATTGGCATTTTACAAAGGAATCCCAGCGCAGGTTCTGTCTCCAACGGCGCGACCTTTGTATCAATATTAAATAGATGAAGACGTGAGAGATGCTTTGCAGTATATATAATATACCAGCAGCGTTTTAACATGCTATCGCGTAAATACCATGCTGAAAAATGTGTTTACGGTTGCCTATGAAGTTCTTTCTATGTGACAACATTGCAGTTTTAGACCTTTTTCAGTAATTAAGGCATTAATAATCAACAACGGAGATTCAATTTCGCATAAAACTGTGTTTACTGCTATTTTTCTAACAGGCTAACAAGTAAACAGCTAACAATAAATTTTACTTTTTTCCGTTTTTTTCCGGTTTTTTCCATTTTTTTCCGGAAAAAAACCGGTTTTTTCCGGTCCGACTTTTTTTCCGGAAAAAACCAACCCTGAGTGTGCATCAGAAGGTAATATTTCATTATTACCTAGCTACACTGAGCAACATCTGCAAGCGGACCGTCGTACTATCACACGCTCTGAAGCAGACACTTGAAAACAGATTGTCGCTTACGGCTAAGATCTGCCGCAGTACCTAAGTTTCCGCAGTAACGTTGACGACTGTAATACGGTTAACAGATTGTTAGCTGTTAGGTTGCACCATACATTTTATATTCAAACAGCATACGTCTGGATTATCGGTCGTATTGACGTCTGTTACACACAGATGGCGTACGTCTTGCTTATCGGGTGTACTGACATTTACTACATTCGGACAGACTCCTTTTGCTTTTCGGATGGACATGTCTGCCACAACGCAACGCAAATTCGGTCCATTAGTAGTATCTGTAGTGGGACGCACACGTATTGTTATAAAACTACGGTATTTGCATCACAATTCCCACAACTTTGTATGGTGCTTGACACAATTTTTGCTTTATTTCGTTATACACATATAGTACTTATTACATGAAAACCAGCTATTTTTAGCCCAAGTGAGAGGTCAAATTATAATATTTAGCATTTTTAGGAATAACAATTCAAATGTTTGTCTAGAATAACGGCAAATTTTATGTTGGACAAATTCTTGAAGCTAAAGTGATAGTTAACGATATCAGAAAATGTCGATAGAGGTGAGATCCAAATAAAATGTAATGTAACAAACTGTATATACCATTGTGTGTTTAGATATTAGAATGCCACTGCGTTAGCACAAACATTAATGCATGAATAATAAAATCAATTTATATAGACACCATTCCTTACAGTAATTAGGTTTGGATATCAACCACATACCTTTAGATCACATAAAATATGAATAAAATTTCTATGTACACCCCTCTATTTTAAACGCTGACCCACCACGATTTTACAATAGAATTTCAAGACACCGAAAACTGAAATTCCCAGAAACAATGACACAACTCCGCTAACGTTGGATAATAATGTTTCGATTGTGTAAAGGGGAAATTTTTCCAGGACCATTGTGTTTGAGGGGTCTGAAAATAGAGCTCGTACTTTGGCTGATCCGACTGATTGGGCTGACTCTAGTTTCGTTTTGCTACGTACATTAGCATTAACAGAATATGACCACGACCGACATGGCTGTGGGCACTTTGTTAAGCAAATGACTTCGACCGAAAGTTGACCGGCAGCGTAGGCTCGTTCCTTGCAATTCTGTCCTGTACCAACGAACAACATTGAACAGAGGAGTTTGTCCCTTTTGTCACCATTATATGGTCGACCAGTTCCGGGCAGAAAGATCTTGCATCCAATTTCACAGGTATTCTCGGATAGACAGAGGCTCAAACAATCAATTTGTTTTGTGGAATTCCAACTTCTACAAGGCGTCTTTCGGGTGTTATAATTCTGAATCCGAAGAGCTTTTAAATGAAGCTCATAGTATTTATTCGGCTGGATAATGACTACAGCGCCTCCTGGAAATTTTGTGGCGCTATTAGGCCCAATAAACAGACGCGACGATTTTTCACCCGTAAATAGAAAATTAGGTGGATAGCTATCTGGAAAAAGAATGTTGTAATCGTCTGCTTCAAGCATGCTGTCCAGCGCAGAGATATTGCTATGGTTCTCAATCGTGTAGCACGGGAGGTCCAGCGTTAGATGTGGAATAATTATACGTCTTTGTCGCTTGCTGAAGAGCGTATCTTGCGGAAAACTAATTATAGCACTGGAATCAATCATCAGATACGATAATAATTCTTCTAGGGATTGAAAATCTGACTTGTGTGCCATATAGCGTAAATAATTTAATCTAAGGTTTTCGGCATCGTTAATTTTTCCATCAAGCACCACAGTTTTAAATGCAAGTAAATAGCCGAAATCACGAACTAATGACAGATGGCTAATGATATATCGAAACATGTCACGAGTTATATTGAGGTGATCTAATTTAGTCCGGTTGACCCATTGCCTTGGACAAACTGCAAAGTTTGGAAATTTGTACGGAAACTCTGTTGATAATTTTGATGCGAGCGGTTGATCCAGATATTCCGAGACCACATCAATTAGCTCCAACATCATCATCACAATAGTAGCAACAAGCCAAACCGAAATTACAAAATTTGAAAGCCATTTAACTTTTAAGACGTTATTAAAATATGATCGGACAGCCCTAAAGATATTGCTCTGCGGCATATTAAACTTTTGTACAAAACCATTTAATCCATACCTAATGCAACAACCGGGGGGTATCGGTGACAATACAAACATCATTGGGAACAGTATTAAAATTGAAAGAGTTAATAACGATAATTGGATGTCGTTATTTGGCGAAAACCACATTCCTTCGAACCAAAACAATGCAACCAAAATTTGGAACATTACTGAAATTAATTAAAATAACTAAACAGCGATGATCGTGTGGAACTATTTGACAAAAATAACTTTTTCGAACCAAAAGGCTTTTTAATTTTAAAGGCAAACAATAATTTTTTCATTGTAGTAGCAAGCTTTGCTCTGGAAAAGTATATAAGCATTGAGTGAGATTTCTGGAAAGACTATGTGTAGTTTTTCTTAAACGAAACGGGTCGCAGCAGTTTATAGTTTGTCGACGCTTCA
The DNA here is from genome assembly GCA_030248225.1 of Trileptium ribeirensis. Classification (NCBI taxonomy): domain Eukaryota; kingdom Metazoa; phylum Nematoda; class Enoplea; order Enoplida; family Thoracostomopsidae; genus Trileptium; species Trileptium ribeirensis. The sequence continues at coordinate 81,687 of JASANE010016390.1, read as the reverse complement.
CCAATTCAATGAAATATATATGGCTTGCATTTTGCCACAATTAAACTCCTAAATATAAAAGATATAAAAATATAGCCTTATAAGGAAACAAAAATAAGTTAGAAGAGGTTATATATGAAAGCAAGAAATACTCTAAGAACCCAAGTTCCCAATAGGGCTCGATCAAGCATTTTTCCTGTTAGAAATTGCACGCGTAGACCAGTTTGCAGCACAACATGTGAATGTAACAGCCCGAGTTTTTGTAGAACTCTCAAGGTGATTAAAAAAGGGGGAAAAGAAAATTCAAATCCTGAGGCGGCCGGACATTGGTGGAGTATGATCCTGGTATTGATTTGTGAATAATTCATTGTTGTTGTAAGATAAACTACACCTTCAGTTGCCATTGTTGTTGCCGCGTCATATGTGCGGCTTGATTTTCACATAACTTTGGAAACCAACTGAGCTCAATTCGCAAGTATTCGGTCGATCCCACATTGAAAATGCGTGCAGTCAAATAGTATTGTATTACCGTGCGTTCAAAAGAAGAACGGGTGCGCATTTGGACGGGCAGGTGGACATGGACCAGAACATTTTCAGCAACCTTTCTTCTGTGGCGCGAGTTGGTACCTAAAGGCCGATCCAGGTGTGCACGCCGAATAGCTAAAATGTGTGGAATATTGGATGTTTTAATGTGTATATAATTCCGGTGCGTGTCAGGACGGGTTGGAGTGCGGCACAGAACCTCTATAACTCAGGTCGGGGCCTTTCGTAGCGCTGTAGATCTAGAGGAGACCTGTCCTGGCATGCAGAAATAAGAATACAATTTGATGCATTAACGGTTTTTGTAGTAATTAATGGAATTGAAACCGAGAGTGAAAAGAAGCCGACAAAGAACTGGAAAGGAATATCCTTTTAAAAAGGGTAACTGAAATTTACAAGTTTCGAATTCTTCCTACAATTAGGGTAAAATAGCGTTGTAGCATTATCGTTCGGATCGAAAAAGGGTACAAAATAACGTGTTTGGAACCACCCAGCCCTCACCCATAAGTACTTAGGGACCCCCATTTAGCCGTTTAAATACACATTCTGCTAAATCCCAGAGGACAACAAAAATAACCAAAACTCCCAAATTTTTGGTGTCCCACACCTCCATGAGGTCTTATACTAAGTATTTCACCGTACACAGGGGTCACCAAACCCAACCGGCTCACGCCGGATCCTGGTGACCCACTCACGCTATCAAAGCTTCCCATCTTTATCACCTAAGATGGCCACTAGCAGGCCATCTATTAAGTCTGTCATAAAATAACAAACTTCTCTAGTAGCCGGCCTGTCAGGCACGAACCGGATCCCGCCCCGACCGCCTACTGCTTACAGCCTTAATACCCGTGAGCAGGCTTATGGATGGCCCTCGCTCAGGTAGACCGTCACACCACTAGAACGTGGGCCGTAATAGGGGCCAAGCCGAACACCATGGTAAAAACACAGGCAGGCTAATAAGCTAACCGGTTCCTTTAGGTTAACTAACGGTTCACCGGGGAGTCGAGGAAGCCGGGGATGTCCGGGCCCCGCAGCGGGGAACGGTGGTGCAGCTGGTCCATGAAGTACATGAATACATAGCTTCGCAAACTCATTTTTTATGTCTTCTTTTACATTTGGCACTGTGGGTTCTCCAACAAACGAAATATCTGATTTGTTTTCATATGTGAGAGTTTATTGATAGGTTGAACGGTTTTCGTAAGTTTACTGCTTACTAGACCGAAATAGACGCATAAGATATATACAAAAAGGCAGTTCGAAAATAGCCACCAAAAACAAATCCGAACCCCGGCTTCATGCGGCAAGCTTTGTAAATGGGTTTTTTTTTTTTTTTTTTTTCGGATTGTGTGACAGCTAGGGTGCCATATTGGATTATATGTATGCCCAGCCTAACAATAACCGTCAGAATAAAATGTGTCCAAAATTTACCCATTGTGCGAAATTACAACTCATTTTAATATTTTAAATAACATTGGAAACCGTGTTTCCACATCCACCTTAGTGCCTCCACCGTGGAAACCGGTTAACATTAATTTTGAATAGACTGAAACTTAAACCTATACTTTATGAATGTTTTTATAGCTTCCTTTCTGGTATTCATATGTTCGTCTTTATATATTAGATATCATCTTTACATATACATTATATATGTTAACCTTTCTATATTGACGTAACCTTAATTTCATACAATTTATTACTTAATAGTATAATGTTATGAGGCTATTGCTTATAAGATCCGCAGCGACTAATGGCGTAATGGTATTCCATCTAGTCTCCCAGCACAGGTCGGTCGCCGTTTTTGACGAACGAGCCGACAACGCCCGAGAGTAAAAATTGGACCATTTAGTTAGTGGCTGTCAACTACCTGAATCAACTGTTGTAGAGATTAGTAGTAAAATAAAGCTCTCATGAGACTAGTTAATATATGCGGAGGATGACAAAAGTCGAAACGATGTCACAGCTTCACGGCTGGGGTTAAAACATATACAGATCACAGGTATCGTTTAACACCAAATATTTGCAATTTGACACTGACAAAACACAAATCGCTAAAGTTTTGGTTACATCAACATCATCAGTAAATGGATACGTATGTAACGACAGCTTTTATGAAAAACCCAGTTTTACGCCGAACAGTTATGAATTCATTAAATGATAATGCAGCAAACTGATTTGACCTAGCTAGGACTTTATTTTACAATAAAGTGACGTTACAACAATTTTTACAGTACAGAGGGCCGGTGCTACTACAACTTTATGCCTGACATATATTCGATAACCTTTTTAGCAACTGAGTAAGACAGCAAAAACTACCAATTTTGTATCAGAATTGCGTAGGTATTGCTGTTGTTATGTTTTGAGGATGACGAGTGGTGTTTGGTTTAAATTTTAACATTGGCTGTACATATAAGCTACATATTTGATAGTCGATGTTTTCCTAACCTAGTCGGAACTACGGCATTGATTGCTAAAAGCAAATATTGTCGACCAAGATTTCGTTGTCATAATATGTGGTGTTGGAATTGTTGGTTCTATTGAAGCTCATGGTTTTACCATGTATGCAGATTTTTTGATAAGCGGATACTGCTGTATTCATCTCAATTTATATGTATACTAAGCGCCTAGGTTCTCGAATTCCCAACTACCGTAAAATTGTTGGACTTTAACACTAATTAAAAAACTTAGAAGCAGAAAAGAATATCTAGCATAACTGGAAACAGAATCGCTTGCCTAGCTATGTAATCATTTGCCATTATGAAAATCGCTACAATATGATGATGCTGAAACGTGCATAAATTTATTTGGATCATTCCGCGTCACAAACTTCAGCCTGAACGTAGCCAAAAGTAGTTAAAGGCAAAACTGGGTGCCGATATCTTTGCGATAAAATAGCATAATGGATTATGGTTCTCTTGTACAAAGACAGAGGATTTGGTACAAGAATTGCATATTTTTATTGAATTTAGCCCACTAAAGGTCCAACTGTAGTTATTATTAGCTATGAAATACGGTGCTATATAGTTGGATCAAAACACCCAAATTTTACTGCTATTGTTTGTAACTTTGGAAAGAATACTACGATTTGCTCAAAGTTCAGCTACAAATAAATTGGTATCTATTGACTGCGTTTATTACTTATTCATTTCGTTTTATCTAAATGGTAGTCATGGCTTGATCTGACAAGCAAATAATTAAAAGCAATGGCGCTAAACTCAAAGGTCCTAGTGCAGCACCTGGCACTTGTATTTATCGAATACCACAGCCTCATTCAATATAACAATACATTTATACATAAAATGCAAGCAGCATTACGGGAATTACATTGCTTAGCTTATAAACGAGTGAACATTTATGAAATTGGTAGAACCGGAGTGTCTGAATTATCTTTGCCTTTATGTGTGGACTGGCCAAGATGCTTTGATATGCTTATGAAGGTACTACAGTTTTGTTTAAAACCCGTGTTTTTTCCGAGATTTGTATCCGAATTTGTTATGGGTGTCATTTCAAAATATCTCACCGTCACTCGCATTGCGTAGATCGCTTGAATACATGTGACTCCGCGGCATACAGAGAACACGTCGTTCGTACGATCACATCGTCTTTGTTTTTGAGTTTATACGTAGGGGAATTTGCGGCGAGCTTTGTAGAATCTGACAGTATATTTCTCTCTAATAGATGATATGCAAGCGTCCATTACTAATATATATTTGCATCGAATAAACTTAAGAGTTTGAGAATTCATGATTCTCGACTGTTACACTAAGAAGACTTATATTCATTATTGACTATTAATTAATGCCAGTCACGTTCTAATGCTTTAAGGAATTTAGTTTAACTTTAGTACACTTCGAAATCCAGAGACTGCAGATCAGCAACTTGCGCAAAACACGCTTGTCAGCGAATACAACTTAAAATTTGCTGCTTCACCTGATGATGGAATACCGATACAGCTTCTCGCAAGACAAGGCGACGAAGCAGCAGTCGGTGATAGCGGGATTTCAACCGATGATATAGTGATCGACTGGACTGCCTATATATGTTTTGCAGTTGCAACTGCAGTTGTAACTGTGGTTTTGATAATACTAGTTGCTGTTTGGATGAATCAGTCGTCGCACAATCAACGAAAGCTTTATGCTGCTAAAGATCTTGCTTACAGTTTGTTTGTAAACTTAATACTATTTGATATTTTTTACGCTAAGTCCGCATAGTCGACACTTATAGTCTAAATTTAAATGTTCTATACAATTTTAGCTGTCAAAAATTTATTCTATTATTGGCAATGTAAACCTGCAGAATAGCGTTAGATTCATTTCCGCTTCAATGTTGGCATTTTGTTGTTATTCGATGATTAATATTTCATTCTCAAAGCCAAAAAATCAAAACTCAGAACTGATTCGTCAAATTTTGAGATAAAAAGACATCTCATCAAAACTGAATAATTCAGGTTATCATTTGCTCTGTATGCTTGCATTTAGAATAATTTTGAAAACCTATTACTAAAACACAATAGTATGTTCGGTAGTGCGCTAAAAATTAATGATACGAAACGTGAACGTCATAGAGCTATGATTGATTATAGATTCTTCGGAACTATTTAATTAAATTTATCATGCTTAAATGTCTTGATATTTTAAATATTATGTTCTTACCTTCTTTTAAATAAATTTCACACTACATAGTGATCTTGACATAATAATATAATAGTGTCAGGGTTTTAACCACGGTATATCCAGCTGGTTTTTTTGTATTTAGGAAGGATTTTCAAAGATATTGTCGGCCTAACAGAGATTTATGTCTAAAACAATATCGATCGATGTTTTGGACGATTAAGCTGCAGCATTAAGAAAAAGCCATATTGTTTAGCAGTAAACGACACAGGTCACAATGTCCATTCTAACTGTGTCAGATTACCATATATCCTATAAAACATCGATCTGTAATGTATTATCGCGTTCAACGTATTTTATTGTAACGTAGTGAATCGCATTATTTTAACTGAACGATTTAAATTCATGTACGGAACAAATCAGTAACGCATCAACATTTAACCTGCAGCGTCATTGTAAAATTTTATAGCACTGTACTCTAAGAAAAATTGCCAAGATACTAAGGAAATCTAGAAATCAAAGATTTAATTATTCTCATAGACATGAAAAACAAGTGCATTTAGCTCTATAACGTTTGAATTAGATTGTGCATGCTGCAAAGTTGGACAAACTCAAGCTAGAATTGGGAATCGAGCTAGGATTGTTTGAAAGGAACCGGATTACGCAAATCACTGAACTGGCTGGGAGCTGATGCGCGTTTCTTTTTATGTAACAAGTGATCGACAGACCACACAAACATGCGACACGCGACAAAGCCAGTGAACGAGTGTAGTCTGCGCAGGTACCGAATAGCAGTTTTGTTCACGACAGCGTTGGCTCATGTAAAGCGCGTAGGGGCATAACGTTATATCCGTAACAAGAACAGGTTTGTGCCCCTATAGCCCCGCCGACGTAGTATTTGTCTTACTGGCTCAGGGTAAACACGTCGAAGCTATTTATTAGTGAAGATCTTGGTTAAATCAGTATGAATTAAGCATAGCTCATTTATAAAACTGGGACGAATTTCATCTTAGTCTCGCGGTAATTTTGTATATATCAGTGTAATTTTTTCTACTGTTACATTTATCGCCTTCGGAAGCATTTAATTTCATAATTGTTCTGTATACTTTATTATATCGTTTGTGATATTTAGTGACCAGCTATGATCATAGCCTATATAACCTGTCTTGTGCTAACAATTTGTCTAACGTTTAAATCCAACATCATGACGAGAAGGTTCCGTTTAAATTTCGATTTGCATAAAATTTGCGACAAAAACCGTACAAAGCAATATAAAACCTTAAACTTCTAGAAATGAATTTTCAACCGTATGTAGCTTTTTCGCTTTTACCATACCAAAAATACTAAATGACCGAAAATGATATTTAATGTGGCGGTTGTTCATCATTTGCTTGCAGTCAGATGTGCGCTCCCTTACAGATGACGACTTTAAGCCACTTTGCCTCCTAAAATTGGATTAATCTAACATAAACAACAATTAAACAAAACAAAAATTAAATTAAATCAAATTATATATTTAACTGGCTTAAGTAAATCATCTTAAGTTAGGTTTGTTTTTAACATTTATTTTTACTTAAAATCAATAAAACGATATACTGCTGTATTGCTTAATAAACATTAGGAAAATATATATTTGAAGCGGAATAGTCCAACTTGTATGTGCAATTTTCAAGTTTTTTTTCTGACAACGGTCTTACTAAAAGAGTAAGGTGATTTTTAATTTGCTTTCGCATTCTAGGTGTATCAAGTCCTGCGATACTCAAAGCCATTGAAAAACAATACGTCAATGGAGATGATCACAGGTACTCGATTGCACTTAAATTGGAAGCGTGATCTATCATGTTTCTCCATAAACAACCTGATAAGGTTATATCTTTGCTTGATTCATTGCAATGATTTCTACATACAAATTACATTTTTGGATACGTGATAATACTTACATTTCTAACGTCCAACGGAGATCGGTCATAAAGAATACGCACCAAAACATATGAAAATGGAGTTAAACATCACAAGATTACATGGAATTTTCATGAGATTGGCAAATTTTTTTACAAAACAGTAAAAGTTGCTTCCATGACAGAAAAAGATGGCTCACATTAAAATTTGTGCTGCGAAGCATATTATAGCTTTCTTGATATGTCATTGTTTTTAATAATGGGTAAGTATGGGAGTGAAAATTTTTATATATACAAACACATACAACATTAATAATCGAAACACTGAGGCATAATTTCTACCATGTTATAACATACACAAAATGGTCACGGTTCAACGTCCCAGCTACGGTAGGCGGGGCCTCGATGTGTGCGGGGAAGGGGCGCCAGCTGGTCGCAAAGGAGCGTGGCGTAACGAAAACTGGTTAAAACGAATTCCATAATCATGAACGTGTGTTTTAACAGAATTATGGCCATTTCCGATTGGCGTAAAACTGCTACCTGATTCCTATCTCGTTTGAAACTGTGTTTGACATGTCTGCTATGGCATAACAACTGCGAACTAAACCAACTTAACTCAGTTTAAATAAGTTTTCTTGGCTTTAAGTTTCTAAATTTTGCATGAATTTTCGCGAACACCAACTGGTTTTGTTTCATTGGCAGAAGCTTGGCAGAGTTTCATTTCGTTTTCCCGAGTAGTTGCTTGCAGAATGTAGATTGGCCAAAGCGCGTTCCGGAACACGATTATACTAAAAACAAAATGATATAGACGATGGATGCAAGCAAAGGTTAAATTCAACTATTGTATAAGGATAAGTTCAAAGGTACTTAAAACTCGGCATGCAATATATATTTTTATCGTATTATATATTGAACACAATAAACAGTTGAATATTATAATATAGAATACTTTAAATTCAACTTTGGATTCAATGATTACGCAAGAATGATGTACCGTTATCAAAATGACAGGTATATATAAAAATAAAATATTAGCTGTATGATTATGACAAAGTAACCAATTTTATCTACAATATGCATGTTAAATTTTTGGAGGTTGGCAGACAGCAAATAGTGCATCTAAGATTTTTGGTTAATTAAAATTGGTAAAATTGGCGATTGCAAATTTCAGAAGGATATTACATATTCGTTTCAGATGCCCGCAAACCTGAATTACATCTAACTTTCAAATGTATCGAATTTTGACACTATGCACACTTAACAGATTGCAGCTACACAATGGGTACTACAACACATGATCAAACTGAGGATTTTGCGCACTATTTACACTCTCCATCACAGCTTGCTAAAGCAACTTTTTCTTTTCCGACACTTTTAATAACAAGATATTCGATGATTGTAACCAAACCAAGACACACCAATTACTGAAATGGAATCCATACACACTTTACGTTTATGTGAAACCTTAGTGAGAAAAAGATTTGAGTTGAAGGGCATCATTCTTCGAAGTTCGGCAGTTAAAATTAACATCAAGATATATTGAACAGTTTATACCATAAATGCTCATAGGTAGGGGTAATCCCATGAGGCTCCGATCACCCTTCTTTCCGACCTGCTAATGCACCCTGGGAGGCTGAAGGCCGAAGAGGATCTACTTCCCTGGGACCTCGCACCTTGAGTATATATGGTTTGTACGTTGAGCGCGCCAATGACTTAAAAGGTTCCGCATAAACGTAGTGAAACGAAAAGGGTTAAAGACAAAAACGGAAAGAACCCTGAAATAGAAATAACGCATTAGGTCTTCAGGGTAACGAACCAAATCAAAAAAGTTTGGATATTTTATGAACATTCAGATGATATTTAGTATTCTGGCCTGATATTAAAAGACGTCATGCGTCTGTCTTTTACCATAAAAGACAATGCCAGACGTAGATCATCCAGCCGTGTATTGGAGGAATTTGCGGAAACATTTTTGAAAACAAATTGAAGAAAAACTTATTTATCGCAAATCCAAAATTACACGTTTTTACCAGATGACTGAGCCAAAAAACGAGTAATACACTCATTATGTGAGGAAGGTCCAATATTTCACTTGCAAAACTATTCTTGGCGAAATCATAAATCGCAGACTGCATAAACTGTTTTTACTTAACGCAGAACGATGATTTTCAAAACATTAGATGTCATGTGTGGTATAAATCTAGGGTCAAGCATCAAGTAACAAACGTCAAGCGTTTTATTTTCCGCTTCAAGCTGCACTTAGTTCCTAAACTATCTTACATTTATTGCCCTTGACCTCCAAAGTGCGCATCTGAACATATACCCATAAAGGAAACTCTGACAGTCAATGACTGAGTATACAGCACTCAAAGAGTCTTCGAACCGCTGTCATTCAGGCGTAACTGCTTTTTTGTCGGTCGTTGAAAACGGACATCCGATAGAAACTCTGCCGATGCGAATCAACGAATGAGTAGGTCCGAGGCCATCGTTGAAGGACAGAAATCGTGGTGCTATAAGGATACTCCACAACTTTCAGCTAATCTTCATTTCGAACTGCCGAGTTCGAGTGCTCTTTGAACTACTTTTTAGCATTAAGCGCCGTACAACAATATTACTAGTGTTGTGCCGCTCTGCTTCCCTTTGATGTGCAATAAAAGTAGTGAAAACAAAAAAACTTCTAGTAAGACCTGATCCGCAGACGATGACGTAAAACCGAAACAAATTAAGCACTAAACCAACCTACGATTCCACGAAAATTTACCGGTCGATTTATAATTTTTGAATCATCTCAATGATGTATTTCATCTTGAATTAAAGTATTAAAGCACCCATAGGTACAGCGTTCAGTGTAGCCCAAGATACCGTAGGCAGAACTACAGTTAACTGAGTTTTTCGACTGACGTGACGTACAGGAACCTATGCAACTTGCGTAGCATTAATTAAAATGGCAATGAAGCTCAGATTCCAGGGTCCCTTATATGGCACCCTGATTCTTTCGCTGTCGTTCTCAGTACGTAGTTGTTCATGTTCACTATTGTCTTATACTCTCTTAAAATAATGTACTGTTTCTTACACTATTTTCCTGACTACCGTTGTGAGTGTGATAGTTCAGTTGTAAAGAAAAAATTCTCAGCGACCAATGACTGAGTGGAATTTAGCAGTAGTCTCACATCGCACATGTGTCGTCAATTTTGGAAGATAAATTGACAACAGCGTCCGAGATCAAGAATTGCAGCGTTTGTGATTCGCATTATAGTTATACTACATACTTCGCGGGAATCGTTTGGGACTCCACTGTTTAAGAAATATTTTGTAATTCTATGTGTAACAATGATTAGTTTAATGACTGCTCAATGTTTGTGTAATGTTAATGCGCCCGCTGCTCAATTTTATTGAGTTAGTCAATCTTTAGTTGAGCCATTTTAAAAGTATTCTATTCTTCATAATTTCTGCAGAAAAATTAAATATTGCGGACTTCGTCTAATTGAAGACTGTGGTAGCCTGGAATTTGCGCCATTTTCGGTTCCAACTGATGTGGAGCGGGTGCGGCGGGTTGTTCCCCCTCAGCAAATTTCAGGTTCCGCCTTGTGCAATTTAATTCCCAGTGAAGCACCGGTTCATAGAAAAATGGATATATTTTTATAAAATACTTTCCTAAACTAAATAATTGATAAATCATGTAAAAAAATTTGTGCTTTTCTATTATTGTTACGTATTTATACGTCATGCGCCCATGTATATATTTGCCTGAACAAAACCTACAGAAATGCAAAAGGTATTGGTGCGAGTTAAATCCCTAACCTTAGGATTACTAGGACGGCAGTGCGCTCTATTCCACTCCGCCACATTTGTCCTCGGGTCATTTGAATTATATGGTGGAAATAGAACATCCTATTATCAATTTATGATCGAATTCTGAGCATTAATTAAGAATTCTTACTTTTGATAAAATTTTGATGTCGGTGGATTTTTGCTGGTGCCATCTACAACTTGAATACGCAGCGTCCCATCGGCTCAGACAATAGCTCAAACGATAACTTGAAATCTCTATTTGCGTTCTCTTCCATTCCAAATCTACTGCATGTAGGTTCTCTTATCTCATATAGTAGAGCGATGGAAGCTGTGTACAGCTGCATATAATGTGTTATTATGCTGGTTACCTATGATGCGAAATAAGGTAAAAATTGGTTTTAAGAAGGGTCTACGACCCCCACAATACTGTAAAACGAGCAATATCCATAACGAATGAAAATAAGTGTTCTTGTACTCGTTTTCAATCCACTTTTTGCAGGAATATTAAAATCTGTTCTGTGTTAAGCACACCTATTGCTAATCTGGTTGACGGGAACGCTTGGTTTTAACTTTGCTTAGTTGACAGTATGATTAGTGGCAACGCCATTAAAATACATCTTGCCGAAGTTGTATGAAGTGACATCAAATCCACGAATGTGAAATTAAAATCACTGGTTTATTCAAATGAAATCAAAGCGAGGCTATTGCAATCAAATAAAAGTCATTTTAGAACGACAAATGGAATTATTTCCATCTTTTTTACAAAATATAGATGCACAAATCTTATCGTAGTTCCCGCGTTAATGTGTAACACCCGATGCACAGGTTGTGTAACAATGGTTGTTACCATTGCCACAAACTGTTTAACAATGGTTATGATTATCATACAGTGGTTATGACCATTGGCACAAACTGCGTAACAATGGTCAAGACTGTTGTCACAAACTGTGTAACAACGATTAGGACTGTACCGGTCACGTTGTGTAGTGACTGGACACATCTATCTGGGAATGCTGCATAATTTCGAAATAAAATAAAATTTTCCAGACAGCGCGAAGGTCAAGTTTAAATAAATGTTGATTGCTTAAACATTCTAACTTAGTTGATTGCTTAAAAAATTTAACTTTATATTCATATGATTGCTAACACATTTAATATTTCTTTGATCGATAAAATGAACAACACAGCATTTATTCAAATCTAGTAGCTTGTCTTATCGCCAAGGTGATGAATTACGAGTGTTGCTTATGTAATCTAAAGAGATGTGCATAGCTATATTCAGCATTAAATTACATAATGAGCTACCAAATATCTGCCACGTTGCTGGAACAGTTAAAAAGATGCCGATTATTGTGCTCGCAAATTTGAAACACATAGAAGGCGAATTGCTCTACTGAACAAGACCAAAATATAGATCGAGTGGTTGCGGAGATATTATCATTATCGTGTGTTTTGTGCCCCATGGGCCCATTGAAAATACCTTTTTGTCCTAACCCTACAGGAAAAAATGCTAATGCAGCTATATTGAGCATGAATTGTTCTACATAATGAATCCAAACACACCTTAATAGTTCGAACAGTTGTTGGGATATTACGATTTCCGCTTTAGAATCAGCTTTGACCCAAATCATGTAGTCGAAGAGAACCGCGGAGCAAAACACTATATACTTATTTATAGAGACTTATTTTCTTTACAAAATCAGCCCAATTTGACTCTGATATCTTGTCGAGTTACAACAAGTAACATGGTTTTTTGGGTCCGTTAGTTTATAGCCCGTTTTTTATGGCAAAGATGATGTAGGAATCGGGCTTCATGCACAAATAAATATTTCAAGCTCTCAAATGAGCTATCGCACAAGTCATTCCGCCCAGCCGAAGTTGAGCTATGCATGCCAGCGCAAAAATGAGAAACAGACTCCGTCGAAACTTACCACGCTGGCTAGTAAGACATCTTCGCTTCACACACTCAGAATTCGATCATAACGCAATAACATTGATTTTAGCTTTTTATACACCAACAGGCATATCATAAAAGTTTCTGCGCAGTTTAAAACCAGCTTAATGTCGGATTTTTTTAAACTATAAAAATTTTTTAATGGATTTGTTAAAGAATCAGCGGTTTCAAAAACCATGCACTTTGTTGATTACATCCCTACATAGGACATACTTACACGTTAAATTAGTTAATATTTGCCAAAAAGTTTCATAGAAATCAGTCTACGTATACTATATTACAGAAAAAAAGTTGAAAAAATATTTTATCGGATTTTAAGAACATGACTGGAATTTTGCTTCATTTTACGAATCAAAGTAAAATAATGACATTGATTTTGTTTTTCTACCGTATTTGTGAAACTTTACACCCGCCGTCACTTCACTTTGTTATAATGGTTAAATGTTTTTTCTTCAACACTATAGTGAGTTTGTTATCGTTACCCTTTTCATAATGTGATTAATACTTAACCTCTTTCCTTCTTAAACTAATATATTTCGTACAGCCTTGAACAAACTTGCCACTGTGCCGGAATGAACCTGAATTCTTTTGGTGCGAACCTTGTACGCTAGTCTGAACGCTATTTGAGAGTTGTTGCGTGGTTCCTTAAGGAACCTCAGAAAGCGAGCTAACAAAACTTCAAAGTACGCTCTGACAAATTAGCGAATTTAGAACTAAAGTGTTAAAAGTACAACTAATTATTTTAACTTTGTAGCTGTCACCCAGAGGAGGTATTCTTTGAAATACGGGTTTTAAAATGTTGTATTTGCAAGAGTTTTGAATTAAGTTATGGTAGCTAATTTCCTGGGACGGTAAATAATTGATGCCTTTTTTAAATTTTTCAAGACATTTTGTTTATGGTCTTTTAGAGAACTAATCTATACAATGCGATACAAACCTTACCCACACCCATCAATAATCCTATTTTGCTATTTCGGTAAAAAATGTGTTACCGAACGTTTTTTGGTAAACCATAATCCGACGCAAAGCTGTTCGTGAACACTCAGCTCTGTGATAGTAATCCTGCAAATTTGTGTTCGCGAAAATTCAGCGAAAATTACTGAATTTTTGCGAACGGAAATATGCCTGATTTGGGTTCGCTGACTTTGTTCGCGAACACTGCAAGCTAAACCAATGGACCGATGTATTTGTGACGTCACTATTATGTTAAATTTGTTCGCGAACAGCGACAAATGCAAATCAAAAGCTCATACGCATTATATAGCAGTATTCACTGCCAATTCATAATCGTCAAAATCTGTTAGGACACAAGGTGTAAATTTTGGTACTTGTTTCTGATTCTGCCAACTTTCCGTTATCGAAAAACCGATGAAATTTCGGCATTTGTTTCGTAACAGGGTTTGCGATTCGCTGTCGGCTATTACAAAATAGGATAGTCGATGTGCGCAAGTTAAGTTTACTCGTGCACAAGTATTTTCCGTTTGAAATTACCACAATCTATATATACTATTGTTACATTTCTATTTCAGCACTATTACGGCCACTTCGCACTCGTCATCAGCAACATCGAGTGAAAACATTCCTAACGGTGCACCGAACAGTGCTGAGATTAACAATATGGGTGGCAAACCTACGTCCGCAGATCACACTCTGAGCTACGGAAGCACAGTTTTTACTAGTCCTGTTAATGGACCATACTTGCCCAACAACAGTAAAGTTCATCTGCCACATATTATACATCCACGATTCACTGCGCCGACGCCTGTTGTTCCAACAACATTATCGGCAGCTTTTCCTGCAGCAACAATCAATGATTATTCAGCTATGACTTCCAACGTGGACCATTGCAAGTCTGGTATTGAAGAAACATGGGACATTGGAACAGACAATTTTCGTTGGAATTATTTGCCAGAAACCATTGAGGACCCGTGCCAAATATACGGTGACGCTAACGGAATCGCAGTGGGAGCATCTACACCATTATGGTTCGGCCTAGATGAAGCTACTTGGCCTCCGCCGTATACTACCAATGTTCATGATCAACAAACACTATCGTCGACGCGACTTTGACGTAATCTTAGACCTCAGAATCATTGTGATGTAGCAACTGAAATGGCATAATAAGGGAAAACCATTCGTTAATATATGTAGAAAAGATGCATTTTGGTATGTCTGGGCAGTTTTGGTTAATATAGACTTGGTCATATTTCCATGAGAAAAAAATTCATTTCTCATATTTTGTTCTTATTACAGCTTCTGTCTATCCACGCGAAAATATTTAGAAGGTAAATAGTCAAGTTTTTATTCTGCGTTTGACTACTAAATTGCTCCACAGCACAAATCAATAATCGAAGTTTTATTTTAAAGGACCTGTGTCACCCTTTTAAAAGAAACACAATTATGTTAAATATTTGTTTTACGGTTTTAATTACACGCATTGTGGGGTTATGGTGTATAACTGAAACAATATTTTGCACTACCATTGGAAGTTTAGTGCACTAAAGTAGAGAAATGCGCAATTTTTATACCAAACCCACAGCTTTTGCAGAAAACAGTGCTAACTCATAGTAATATTTTGTAGCAAGTACATGTTGCTCTAGGTACGCCTTTTACTACTTACGAATATGTCTAAGCTAAAACGTTCTACGCCGACGGTACAAGTATATTTCCGCTATTCAGTGATGAATTGAGTGATTAGCATATGACATTTTTTACACAGTTAGTTTACCATTTAGTATTCATACATTTTGTTTTATACAATATAGCCCAAATTTCACGGTAGTTGGGAACTAGCTGATCTAGTGGTTTGGTATGATATATAACTGAAACATTATTTTATAATTTAAACATTGCAATTCCACATTTAGTACTTTGTTTTTTTCATCAACATTTTGCAGTGATTTTATTGATTTTTCAGCCATTGACTTTTGTAAAAGAGATTAAGGACGATTATACTAGATTGGTTTTCACATTTGGTGACCTCCAGTGTGCTAACATAAGGTGTAGTATTTATTTTTATAACCTTCGATGTAATAACCAATAATTACATTCCTGCTGTCACAAAAAATCGGTGTCATACTTTTTCGTTGGACATTATCTCCTGCAGAAGACACTGTTTGGCTCTAAATTTAACGTATACAAAAGTTTAAAATTGCTGTCAAATATATGTGAAAAACATAGTAACCAAGCATGACATGTCAAAAATTATGGAACGGTAAAGTAATAGGAGGCGAATTCTTTGCCTGTTATGCTGCAAAATAGTAGCTATCAAAACTATGCTATAGTTTGCATTCACACTAGGTTGGTTTCATGAGAGCGGACCACGTTTAGTAAGACCCAGCTAAGTATATAACTGATAGGGGGTCGTGATCTAAATTCGTTCACGGGTTACAGTCTAGGGTTAACATTTAATAACTCAGACCTGACTTATCTTGTAATCCGCTAAGACTGCGGTAAGGTATATGCGTGGCCTAACTAACCCTTTGGTCTTATATAATAAACTATTTAACATAACCTATATGCACCATAATCTATATATATCCACTAAAGGCGATAAGAACAAAATTGTGAAAATTTTTTTGTCTGTCGATGTCATGCATAACTAATTTTCGGGTGGAGGGATTTCGACAAATTTTTTTCGATACCAAAAGTGATAGCGATATGCTCTTTATTTGAAATGCTGCAGGCCCATCTTCCTGGTCTAAATAGCGAAAAACAGGTTCTTGAATGGTTCTTTGCGAAATCTGGCCATACGAGTTCTCATATCGAAAAATTGAGATCACTATTATCTAATCGAGATCTACAATTTTGCTGACCAAGACATTTTTGTGGGACCGCCCTTTGGGCCACTGTGGCCCGAATATGGTATGTCAACCTTTTGCCAGAAAAAGCGATTTTTTATATTTCGGCAATGTTGCGTGTTTTACCTTACAACGAGTGTCTACTAGGTTATTTAACACTCCAAATACGGTGGTTTTGCTACTTAGAGACCAGGTTGGCTCTGTTTTACCTTTTCATAGAGTTTCAAGAGTTCTACTGTCGACGAACCCGATTTCCAAAATGTAGTGAGTTTTCATTTGTTTGGTTAGTTATTGATTGCAGGGCATCGCTAGTGCCCTATATATGTATGCTGGATACGATGGTTTGGTTATCTAGACTCCTGAACAAATGCTTCATTCAGGTGTTTTCAATGAACAACTATATAGATCGAGTGGTTGCGAAGATATAACCATTTTCGTGTATTTTGGGTCCTATGGGCGCGTTAAAAACACTTTTTGACCCAACTCTGCAGCAAAATAAAGATAATATCACCACACTATTTGCAGCTATATTGAAGATAAATTGCTCTGTAGAAGAACACCAAAACACCTTTATACCTCGATCGATTGTGGAGATGTGGTCATTTTGGTGTATTTTGGGTCTCGTGGGTCAAGTTTAGAACCCGTTTTGACCCAAATTCTGCATTTTAAGAGAACTTCGTAGAGGAAGCATTATAATACTAATTTAGAGATGCTTAGTTTCTCTACAAAATGAGCCCATATAGAGTCTAACACCTACACGGCTTGTCGAGTTACAGTAACTAACGTGACTTTTGGGTCCTGTCCGACACAAGCCCCTTTGGCCCGTTTTTTTCGTGGAGAAAGTGTTGGAATCAGGCTTCGCACTTAACTTAAGGGCAGAACTTCAACCTTTCAAATGAGCTATCTCTCTGGCCAGTCAGCCCAGCCGACATTGAGTTATATGTGTCATCCCATAAAACCAAAAACAGACACCGTCGAAATTTACCACTCTATCCTGTGAGAATTCTTCGCCTCGCTCGTTTCACTCATTCAGAATTCAATAAACTTTAATTGTAAACAGCGTTAGTGGCTGGATAGAACCTTGCTGTGCCACGACGTATGATACCGAGCCTGAGAAATATTAAGAAAACAATGTCACATCCTGACGGCTGCGACAATAATGCAGAAGTAAATCTAAATGCAAATTATGAACTTGGGTTAAAACAGTTATGAAATATGAAACATCGCTAACAAAATTGGTTTTTAAAATCCTGAGTTACTTCAAAGCCGTTTACTTTATAAGAGCATATATTTATAATAGTTCTATATACATAACGGTGTGTAGTTGTGGATAATTATGAGGAAAAGATGATAATTTTAGTTATCAGGTAACCTATGCCCTTTTGCCGCGCATCCCCACTACCGACCCCCCTCTGCGGTAGCCGTCTTCTCCTGACCCGTATGACCTTAGGCATTTATGGTATAAAGTGCATTTAACTTTTTTGCTAACGCAATTAATACATAGTACTGTATGGACCACGAAATGGATTAAATTTAGTGTACACTCTGCCATTTCCTAGGTTTAATATAAACTATAATTCAGTTTGATGCTTGATTCGCATCGAAATTATACCGGTGCAAAGAGTTTCAGCACTAATTTTCAAACCGTTTTACATCGTCAATCAACGCTAAAATTTTAAAGTCGTTGTTTTCAAGAACCGGATATATATTAATTTACACAGATGTTTTTAATGGATTTAGTTAGGGTCAACGAACCAATTGCCAAAATACCGTCTGTCTTCAGTAGCTTGGTTACGTATTAGGTACAGGACATAAAGAATGGTATAGGTTTTTAGGCATCCTGAATACGATGTCTCGGTTATCCAGAGACTAGCACAAATACTTCACGCGATTTCAGTTTTTGATGGATTTACGGTCCACGAGGTTTTATGGTTTCCATGGGTTCAGGACTACAGAGGTTTTAGTATACTATATATACATAAAACACAAAGCCTGTTTTAGCTACCAGTGGCTACCTCTTGGGGAAGGGGTGGCCCAGGCTCCGAGGAGAAGGAGAAAGTGGGGACCGGCGGGGTGCGCAGCCTTTGGCGGAACGGGCTACCTCACGGCGGCGAAGGGGGTGGTCACCCAGTCTCCGAGATGAGGGAGGAGATGGTCCGGCGCCTTAAGGGATAATCTCCTTGATTCCCTGCATCAGCACGTATATATGCTGTATATATCTATATTTCCTACTTCAGATCTGTTGCAAATCAGCTGAAACGCGGACAACATGTCGACGCCGAAAACTACGACTGCGTCACGATTTACTTCAGTGATATTGTTGGTTTTACATCGATGTCTAGTCAAAGCACTCCGTTCCAGGTTTGTCGCAATTTGCAATTTACAGTCATACGACAGAAAGATAATGATTTGAGCAGTTGATTTTATATTTTCAAGGTTTGGCTTATATACATCGAGAAAACAAAAGCACAAAACCTTCTTTCTCAATTGAACCTAAGATATATTGTGAATTTTGTTATGTGAATATCAAGCATAAAATTCGCTAAACACATTTTGTAACTAAGCAGCCAGTTCTACTGGAAACGGCAATCAAGAAAGTTTCCACATAACCTTAATATTAAAGTTGTTGTATGGTTTAAGACAAAAAGCTGTGCTGCACAAGTTAAGTGTGTTACGGCTTGTGGTATATATATTCAGATATCAGTATGAACTCTTGTACAGTGCACTCGATCAAAGTAGCGTTATCTCACGGGTCTGAACTCGTTACAGCATATCCCACAATGCACTGGAAGCCATACTACAATTTGTCACATTGTCAAGTTTATGCCGCTGTCATTGTTGAAATATCCAAAATGGCGCGGTATCTTTTAGTAATTGCACCGGATTCTCAATGTTCTTGTGGGCCAAAATATTATGTAGAGGTACAACATATGTTGGAAAAATTAGGCTTGTATATAACTCATTAAAATTGTAATTAAAATACTAATTAAAATACTAATTAAAACTCTTGGAGTTTACAGTACAACTCATTAAAATTTACACATGGTAGGAGTGTTCTTATATGTCGACATTCTTAAACGTTCAAATATATGGTCCTTGCATTGTGGCACTACCATTTTTGATAATACTCAATACCAAAGCTAGACGCTCATCCGTTACCGGATCAGAATTTGCTCAAAACTGTAAAGTTTCATTCATTTTTAAAGCGAACTTCAATTGATCAATATAAATGGCGCAGTGATGCTACTGCAGGCTCATATCTAACGGGGTTAAAATTAGATTTACGGTGATCTTATGTAAACAGAACAAATCAGAAAAGAATCACATCTGAAGCACTTTAGAAATTTGAGATTAGTGATATCTCAAACCACAGAATAATCACAGCAGAAGCGCTTTTGAAATTTGTTATTAGCGCTATCTCAAACCACAGAAAAATCACAGAAACACTTTTGAAATTTGTTATTAGCGGTATCTCAAACCACAGAAGAATCACATCAGAAGCACCTTTGAAATTCGTTATTAGCGCTATCTCAAACCACAGAAAATCACATCAGAAGCACTTTTGAAATTTGTTATTATCGCTATCTCAAACCACATAAGAATCACATCAGAAGCACTTTTGAAATTTGTTATTAGCGGTATCTCAAACCACAGAAGAATCACATCAGAAGCACTTTTGAAATTTGTTATTAGCGGTATCTCAAACCACATAAGAATCACAGAAGTACTTTTGAAATTTGTTATTAGCGGTATCTCAAACAAACAGAAGAATCACATCAGAAGCACTTTTGAAATTTGTTATTAGCGGTATCTCAAACCACAGAAGAATCACATCAGAAGCACTTTTGAAATTTGAAATTAGGCGTTATCTCACCTGAAAAAGTGTCTTATTTTTTTAATCGCTGTGGCTTTGCATAAAATTGTAGAAAGAAATTTTTTACCTGTAATTTTGCAAATTTAAAAATATAAGAAAAACTTTACATATATTCAATTCTCCCAATATAAATTGTCGCAAAAAAATGTGTTCTAAAATCACTTAACTGTTTCTGGAATTACATTCTCTTTTCGGTGTTTTAAAATTAATACATTAAGCGAATATTTTACCTTTACGGGATGCTCCTAAGACGCTTTGGTGGCGTCGTTGCGTTGTACATATAGCTTACGTTATATATATATATATATGAAAAATGTGGTTTAACTAATCCTATTAACATAAACTATTACCGTTTAGTTGTGTTACTACCTCAAATGTAAAAAACAGTTACATGTCATGCAAATTGATCGTATGGCGGTCGAAAAGTAAGCAATTTCACCCATCACTTACTGTATGAATACAGCACCAAAATAAACGTAAATTTCGTTTTTATCGCCAACTTGTCAGCGTAACATAAGATTATTTTCGAGCAACTTTACCTAATTCTATATAGATGTTTTCTATCTCAGACATAATATACGAATATTGTAAATTTTTTTAAATCTCTCGGAAGAAGTATTGGTATGTACAAAGAATTCCAATATGGAGGTTGGAATATTTAGTGATTCTTGTGCCTGATTACATTCGCTCATTTGTCAACCAAGCTAAATCCTGCGGATAATAAGCTATGCTGTATGGTCCTGTTAACAAACTACCTTTGACGTATGGAGGAAAACTGTGCAGCTGGAGCGATTTTCAGATCGAAGCGATCATACATCGTCTGTCAAAAAATATTCAAGTATATAAATGTCTTGATTTTTAGATTGTCACATTCTTGAACGATTTATACACTTGTTTCGACGGAATTATTGGGAATTACGACGTCTACAAAGTTGAAACTATCGGTGACGCATATATGGTGGTATCCGGATTGCCCGATCGAAACGGTGATAACCACGCCGGTGAAATTACTTCGATGTCTTTGCAATTACTGGCAGCGATCAAGGTAAAAATATTCTCTATTCAAGCGCCGACATGAGCAAGCAACACGAGCGCCATAAGCTGTAGCTACATCACATTCACACAAAAAACATGATTTGCAATCAATTGTTCTCCTAAATATATGAATAATTTAATGATATCTACAAAACCCACAAATATTGCTACTCCAATGCCTGTGATTCAGACCATCGTGAATAAAGGTTTGTCTTTCGACCGCAATGAACAACCCAAGTCAGACAACATCTCAGCACGACTTTTACCTTTAATGATTTTACGATGATGCATAAACATACCTATTGATAAAGAGTCGACAGAATAAGCTACGTTTACATTCTCAAGTTTTTTACTTGAAATTTGATCATAAGTTTAGCTCAAACAGTGCTCAAACTTTTATAACATGTTTACTGTAATCAATTTCTGATGCAAGAGTAAACTTAAGATGCAACGCCAACTATAATCTTTTGACACGATGTACAAAACATTGTTAGATAACAAAACTCGGATTTCAATAGCCGCATTCAATTTCGGCAATTTTCTGTTCCATATCACAATTAGCGAATGGAATTCGGTCCCTGTGCTTTAACACCAATGTATTCCCGAACATGTTCAAGGTATAATCTATGATATATGAAACGGACTAATTTCTGTTTTTTATACAAAAATGATATTTGCGTTCAGTGAACAATGGAATCGCATTTGCTTTTGACAATAGAGGATGGTAAGCGGCGTAGCTTAAGTTTCCTCATGCATGACAATGAAGGTATATCTTGAGAGATTTTGAGCTCAAAATTTTACTAAACAAATTTAAAACATCATGATTTGCCTTATTTGTCCATTACAAATCGCTTCCAAATGTCGATAAATCTCCGGATTAAAATTTTATCAAATTTTGAGCAAACAGTCTCAACGTGTGAACGCACATTTAGAAAATGTTTGAAGTCAGCGAAGAACCTTCGTTCAGATATCTTAATATTTCAAAGACAGTTCTGGCACTTATCAGAGATGTCCGTGTGTAAATTAACTCTGTTTACGATATTTTTGACTCAAAAATTCACAGTAAATATAGACCGGTTGGCTGGCGCGTTATATGCTAATGGACACCTGTCTGGAAATAACCACCCTTTCCACTAAATTTGCGGTTATCGGTAGTCGCTTCGCCAATTACACCTCGGCAGAGCATTTTTAAATTTTTAATTATTTGCAATAGCTTAATTAATGGATATTGCGAAGCGTATTGATGGCATAAAAATCAAGATATTCAAAGACATTGTCGGTGAAATTTCTCAATCAGCTTCACAACGCTATAAAAAGTTTTACCCAGAGGAGGACGTCCAATGGTTAGTACATTTCAGGTATTCAAAGTACATCATCGACCAAACGAACAACTTCAACTTCGAATCGGTATCCATTCGGGATCGTGTGTCGCCGGCGTCGTTGGTTTACGAATGCCACGCTATTGCCTTTTCGGCGATACAGTTAATACGGCATCTCGGATGGAATCAAACGGAGAAGGCACGTCCCAAATTTTTATACATTGTTTCCTATACATGCGAATATTTATGCATAATCCAAGTCAAAATAACAACTTTCCATTTTTCACCGCTGTCCCTCAGGATGGCAGTGTATTAGATATTTGATTTGAAACATGTTTGCTTATTATGATACATAGTATATATTATGTAATAGTTGTAGCACATCTATCGTGCGTTAAGTGATTTGTACGCACGGTTGTGACGAGTTCAAACGAGTGCGACAGCAAAGGTTTGAACGAGATAAACAACACAACCGTGCGTACAAATCACTTGATGCACGCCTGGCTGCGCGACAACTGACTTGTAATATAGCTAATTTAGCTAACCGTGCGCTAAGTCAATTTGATGCACGGCTTTAACTATATAAGCTGTGTTACAAATAATGTTAATTGTTGAATCGTGTATATTAGCTATAAGCTTACCGCTATGTTTAGAATATGAATAGCTGAATTTATTTTTGCTGAATTTATGAAAATGACTTTGTTATTAAATATTAGTGATTGGAGTTAATGAGTCCAGACTTTGACAAGTGTCTGATTCTTCAAAATCGGCCAATTTCGGCCTGAGGCGGAGGGGGTGGTCGGAGCTAAAGGAAAAGACCAATAACTTATAGCAAATGCATACAACATACGTGCACATTTACATTGTTGGCTTGGTAACGACATGTGGATTCAATGATCACAAAATCATGAATCATTTTAGCTGCATGTCAGATGAAAACACCGTTGAGATAGGCGTTTTATGTTTTCATTAAAATTGACTATCAAAGACTGGTTTTTGCTATAGGATTATAGCAAAATTAATCAAACAGGAGAAATTGAACAAAACACAGAATGACTTTGTTCATCAGGTAGTTGAAGAAGATTTATTAGTAGAAAAACATCAGTTAGTTAAATTAGTCGATGAGTTTTGTTAAGATATGAAGAAATGTTTCGCCTATACGATAGCACAAATCAAAGCTTAAAATTTTTCACCATCTTAAAAAATCTTGGCGCAAGCTTTAACATTTTCAGCATTGGTTGCATGCTCTTGTTTTCTATATCACATTTGCGCTTTTCAGTGCGAAATGTGTTCACTGTCACAATAACGTTGCTATGTGGGTGATGTCGGTAGATAGTTTATATCAAACACCACTGCTATTCAGTTATTTGCACGGAACTATCGCATGTTCTGTTCAATTAAAGCGCTAAAACGAAAAGTGCCAATAGTTGGAATGATCAGTATTAATCGTGTTTTGATAAGAGTAATACTCTTCACCATCATGAGATAAGCCGAAGGAATGTTGTTAGACAGTTCGGTTGAATATACAAGCTATATACAGTTATACAAAATCAGCAAAAGACGAAATCCCAATTACCATTAATAGAATAAGCTTTGCACATTCTGTACACAGCCTCAAAATAATATAGGGTTTCCTCATAACGGCAAGCACTTAAGGAAGAAAACAGCAACTATATGCTCTATCTAGGCTTCTAAAATTATTTTGTACAATTTACATTGACATTCGCAAATCTGTTGAAATCGCACAAGCTTCTCAAGTGTCATACGGATCGACATGGCTAATAATGATTTGCGAGGATGACACGTTTTGAATTTGATTAAACGCTCCTTTTGTCAAACACTAATGTATTTCAGTGCCATCGGATTTCTTACATCTTGCATTTCTAATCATACATTTCTTACATCTAAGATCTGAATCATACATGCTCGAGATCGGATGTCCTACAGTGAGTATCCCGGTGCTAGTTTAAAAAGAGTTGGCCTTCGGCCTCCAATGGGGTCAGCCGCTTCGCGTGGGGAAGGGATTCGGCACCTCAGGGAGTAACCGGCGTACCTTCCTTTATGAGCATGTATCATCTAAATGTATTCCATCATCGCTCCATAAATTTTGGATCGGGTTTGGGTACAGCTGTTCAAGGATGCGCGGTTAGAACTAACAACACAAAAGCAAGGGTTCGCCCAACAGTTTACCTGACATACTAAACTGGTCTACATAGTTCCACTGCATGAACCCTAAGAATTTGGTATACTGCCGAATGAAGCATCATATGATTTACCTCTGACGTGCTGATGTTTTGATGGCGAAAATTGTTTTAACATAAAACAAGCCTCACTTCATTAAACTAACTTGTATAGGAGACGATTTTTAGTTCGATACGTTACGTTATTATAACTGAACATCATCAATGTAGCGGCTATATTAACTCAAATGTTGGCAGCAGCACAAAACATAAAAAAGCCCAAACAGAACCCAAAAAGCCTAATATAAACCTTTGACAGAAAAACATTTGGCGACTTAGAAATAAAGCAAAATAAACGGTAACCCATAATCTATGACGCCGTGTCATCGGCAGACCCAAACTAATAAAACTCTTGCACAATACCATTGACTTAATATTTGTAAGTAAACCTTCAACGTGAAAGTTGAGCTGAGCTTCTTATTTGATGATTTTGCGGCATACAACTAAAAACTTAACTCAAACTGTTAAATCATAACGTGTAACCAGATATGTACGTTTGACAGGAAATAAATGCGCATTTCTAGACGTTTTGATTAATTTTTTCAGCAATGAAAATTCATTGCAGCGGTGAATGCAAAGACGTTTTGGACAAACTACAAGGCTATTATATCGAGAAACGAGGTGTTGTCTCGATGAAAGTATGTCGCTGGAAAACAGCGTTATATATTTGGGATATCCAAGAGCGGCGTTTCCTCCAGAAATTGAGGCAATTGGTTGGGATAACTGCAGTATAGATCGTATCTGTACAGATATATAATGCGGCGTTTACGTTACTAAGGATTACCCATATGGAACCTTTGTTGCCCAAGGTGTCTCTACCACTATACAAAATATGTAGGCTCCGACATCATAGTGTGTTCGAAGATATTTTAAGATAGTGTGCATAGCTGCTAAACTTTGTATAATAGTACCGTGTAGGCTACACGATAAAAATTTTGAAAAAATTATATGGTGTCACCTATACCATGGTATAACTGTTATTTACACGCGTTATATAATGTGTTTTTATATGGTGTGTTGAATGTTTCGAGCAACTTAAAAGTTTACCTTGAAGATGACCAAGAATGTCTACCGGCAACCACTGTTGGAATAACGTCAATTAATTAATTATTAATCAATGTAACTTGATTCCGTGCGTAATAATTAGTAACTGCTCACTGATTCGATAATCTCTCGAATCATTCCAGCGTCAGAATTATATTATCCATAGCCCAAAACAGAATTGTGCAACTACGTAGAAATTATATCGACATTAATTAGTCGCTACAGGTGCCTGACACAGTCTGTAAAATATAACAGGTTGTTCTAGACAGCATAGTAAAGTTGATAGTGTCTCATACGCCATCTATTTCATTATACAGTGTAGGTATACACAGTGTACCACTGGATGGTGTGGCCTATACTATTGGGGAACAAAATATTCATTTGGGGGTACTTTATAACGTACACACCGCATAACTCGGCGTTGGGTGCTGCCGATTAGTTATGAATCTTATCGTGGATATAATTCGCACACGTATGCACCAAAACAGTAAAAGTATATACTTATACTCCGCCTCCAATACATATTGTCTTCTCTAATGCTTATCTGTTGGCGTAGTTCAGTCTATGACTAGTTGTAATGGCCCAGGATGGGAGTAAGCCATTATCGACTAACACTAAATATGTTTGTTTTTGTTTTTTTGGTTTTTTTCTAAAAAGTGGAATGTTAGAATTTGCTTTAACCAGAAGTTAAGATTTGCGGCCGTCGGCCGGCCAACGCTTCAATGGCTGGGCGGCGAAATAGACGGATGACTAACAAGAAGCTTCTCTTACTACAATACGAATTTAATATTTGTATATTTTTCTCCAGCATTAATTCAAATATCGATTTGCTTATGAATGTTTCGCTTGGCGTACTATAGCAAGTGCCGAATTCTACGCCTAGGCAGACTGTTGCAAAACTATGCTATATTAGTGCTGGGCGACGGATGGAGTTGAGATCTGTCACTGAACATTGATGCATATTATTTAGACAATAAACATATACGACGTTCACGGCCGTTGAACGCTAGTCCAAGCAGTCATATGCTATAAATCCAACAAAAGATTCCACAGTTGACTTTTCGTTCTAGGAATTTAAAACGTCGAATCTTTACAAAATTAATAGTTTCTGAGACTCTCTACCAATTCTTCACGACAATTTAGCTACAAAATTTTTAATTTTGTCTGAATAAAAAAATTAAAAGGAATTTCAAGTCGTAATTATACAACTAGAAATCATTAAATTTAAAAACCATCTCTTCGATATTATTACATGGTTATTACTTTCACGCAGAAGTAAGTTCAATGTACAATGACAAAAAATCTGCGCCAATAAGTATTGTCAAGATCCCGGCCATCCACACTATTATTTCCTAAAACACTGTTCGCCTTTTAAATATTCGTCTTTAACCATCAAATGATGATTCGCCTGTGTTATTCTTCGACTTGCTATGATTGATACAAATAATACTTAGATTTATTGATATAATTTAATGGAAATGATTATTTTAAATTGTTTAAATCCAGATTTTAAAAACTTCTGATATACATATAGTTATGTCGTACAATCGAAAATCGCGTAGATTAAATAACAAAGAATATATACCGTCCATATTTCATTTTTGTTAGGTTCACTCAACATGAATTTGCCTGGCTTATTACAACTTATTTCACTAATTGTCTTCTTGGATTTTTTCCAGGGAAAAGGTGATTTGGTAACTTATTGGGTGACCGGACAAGATGACGAAATGCGACGCGAACGAATTTTGCGCGAAGCCGAAAAATATCAATCACTTCGCAAATCGGTTCTCTGAAGAAACGGATCAGTTCGGCTTAGTCAACTACAAAAATAATGAAGTTAAAACAAAATTCAACCAATGTTCACGAAAATTTTATATACATAAAATAACTATATATATTTTAACACTGAATTACAGCATAATTTTCAGATCAAAGTTAAATTATAAAGGTTAACCCATATTCTAAGTGCATTTCTTTAAAACGCAGGAACCACGTAGCCTTACAGTTAACAACAACAACAACAACAACAACAATGAATTTATAACGCGCTTTTTTCGCAGGAGCGTTGCAGAAGCGCAAAAAGAGAATGTAATGATACGTGTACAATATGAAAAATTGTCACGTCATTGGGAATAAATGAGTCTTTAGTTTAGATTTGAATTGAGTAATTTCAAGATCACGATTTCTCAATGTGGCTGGCAGTTTATTCCATTCTGAGGGTCCCAAAAATTGAAAACTGCCATTTCTTGTCATATCAATACGCAATACCCGTTCGTTGGCAAGTCACGATCCTGTTGAGTTTGTGAGCATGTCAGCAATATATGTCGGACTGTTGACACTAAGTGCGTTGTATACCAGTAAGAGAATCTTGTATTGAATGCGTCGGTTAAGACTATAACCGCAGAAATTTAGCGCATTGCATAACTCGCCGCTTAATGAACTTTCGGCTGCGTGGTAGGCCCAAAATTAACCACTGAACCAATAACCCTATTCGGCAAGGAATCGGAGGACATTTCGGTTAGCGCCAACTGAATCGTTAATATGTTCAGTAATTTCGATTGACACACTGCACCAAACAGGAACTGAATAGAATTATTACTATTTACGAACATTCTATTATTATTCAAATATTGAAATAATATATTTGCAGCACATCAGCGTGATACTGATTGACACACTGCGCCAAACAGGAACGGAATAGAATTATTACTATTTACGAACATTCTATTATTATTCAAATATTGAAATAATATATTTGCAGCACATCAGCGTGATACTGATTGACACACTGCGCCAAACAGGAACGGAATAGAATTATTACTATTTACGAACATTCTATTATTATTCAAATATTGAAATAATATATTTGCAGCACATCAGCGTGATACTGATTGACACACTGCGCCAAACAGGAACGGAATAGAATTATTACTATTTACGAACATTCTATTATTATTCAAATATTGAAATAATATATTTGCAGCACATCAGCGTGATACTGATTGACACACTGCGCCAAACAGGAACGGAATAGAATTATTACTATTTACGAACATTCTATTATTATTCAAATATTGAAATAATATATTTGCAGCACATCAGCGTGATACTGATTGACACACTGCGCCAAACAGGAACGGAATAGAATTATTACTATTTACGAACATTCTATTATTATTCAAATATTGAAATAATATATTTGCAGCACATCAGCGTGATACTGATTTCGTTTTTTCAGCAGTGCACTTGCGCCACGCGTATGCGTTTTTGATAGCCAGAGGAAAACAAAACGTTAGATAAATTTGCAAATTTAAAGATAAGAACTCGGCTAAACTAAAATATTTTTTATTTCATCATATTTATATATTTATATATGTCTTCTAAGCTATTAATTGCTAAACAAGAAAATCACATCAAATATAACACGTTCTATGTTACATGACTGACCGGAATTTATATAAACGACTCTGTTGACCAAAGACAGTGTAGCATTTGCTAAATTTTTTTTGCAGTTTTGAAGAAAAAAATTCCCACTATAGTTTCTATTTCATACTTTATTATCAGGCATTAAATCTATTAATTGCTAAATATGAAGGTCGCCAGACATAACGCCATCTATGTTATCTGAATGACCGACAATATTCGGACGACTCTGCTGGTCAAGGACAGGGTGGCATATGATAAAAAGTCTAAATCATTTATTACAATAAATACATTTCACATCTGGCAGTCTACATCACTGCAAAGTGCTGGCTAGCGGATAAAATACAGCCAAAGGGTCACACATGGGCCGAGGCCCGAGGTGCCAGGTGCTAGCCGAATCCAGGATGCTGGAGAGGCCTTTGGCCAGCCGGGGGGCGTGGGGTACGCGAAAAGTACCCATCCGTTCGGCGTCAACCACAAGTAGGGGTCGGGTGACCTGTCAAGGGGAGGGGGGTAGCCGGGCGCTCGAGGGGGAGATCCAGACTGGGGAAAGGGGTTTACCTCTCACCACACCTGTGAGCATGTATGCACAGGGTGGCAATTCAGTGAATGCTTAGCCTCAAGAATTGTAGTTCGAAGTTGTTAATTGTCCTAAAATTCTAAGAAGCATACCGTTGGTTAAAATCTAGTTTATGGTATAATTTATCAAAAAATACTTGCAAAATGTTTTATTACTTGTTGGAAACGACGCTAAACCAGCAGTACATGAATATCGACTTGCAATAAACAATTACGTGTTATCTTCATTTTCAAACAAACTGATCTATATTAAAGAACAAAGCTTTAGACAAGCTTGTTGCAATCCCAAATACTTTTATAAGCTTTACAAAAACTTTGCGGCAACATACATTCTGTATCATCGATCAAAATAGCTGGGTCATTGGCATACGTAAGTACCAAATTCTTTGTTCACTCAACTTGAGCAATAATTCCAGAGCGCTCTGTCCCCCATAATGACTTCTGTGATCTAAGATTGGAACAATGTGTACCGATAGCTCAACGCATGATCACCTATAAGCAATGCTCAAAACGACCGATTCCTTAAACCACTAAAATACCGGAGCACACGTACAGTAGGCAATCCTACCGTATCAACGTGGGTCCTTTGTGCAAACTTGCTATTGAACGCTGTAAAATCTTGATCGAGTGCTCTAAAACAGCACACGATTTTATATTACATATGGTCATGCTAACCCGTCACCGCCAAATGTCTTAATACAGTGAACGCGCTTTGTAATGTACTCCAGTATGACTGCAGTTCACTACAAATAAAGCTTATAACGTAAAATACAAAATGTAATCTTATAATGCACAGTTTGTCAAGAAAAGTGCGCACTGTTCTGCAGCTTGACGGGATAAAAACAACATGGCTTTCCTGCAATTTTGAAAGATGTTCAGTGCACTTCAGCTTTCTTAGAATGATTGCATTGCATTGTATAAAGCAGCGATGAAATACACTAGCTATTGAGGGTCAAAATATTTCTGGAAGACGTTTCAGTCGATATTATATTTTGATTATACTTCACAATTTGGATTTAACTGCACATCGCAAAAATTATCCAAATGACAGTTCTTAAAACTGCAACAAACGGTAAATACACGTATTAGCAAGGCAGAGCACCATCTAGGTAACTAAGAACGTTTTAACCAACTCGTGCCGTAAGTTCACTTCACTGACTATCTACCAGACGCCGCATTCAGGTCGGGTCAATTTTGATTAAAATTTGTCAGGTTTAGGTTCAGGTTCAGGTAAGGATTTATAATATTCCGTTTGGGCTAGACGCACTGATTAATAACTTTAGCCGCCTACGTTGAAAGCTCGCTAGTAAAAAATTATGGAAAAATGTGGCTATGATGTGGGTAACCTCCCGTCGTATAGCGAGGCCCAAAATTCGATACAGCATCATCATAGGGCCGCACAAAGGTTATATAACTCATAATTACAATTAATTGTTAGTCAGCTATCGGCTTATTTATTATATGGTCGGGTCGGCTGCCTTACGGTCTCGACAGGTCGGGTCGGACTACAGCCTCGTTGAGTCAGATTAGATTGATATTTTTCAACTCGATCCGGTTCCTAACACTAACAGTAAGAAACGAGTGTGTCAGCATGCGGTTAAAAAATGTGTTTTCTGTCAAGTTTGCACTCAATAAATTATTTCTAGGCTGTCTGCGATGTACACGTGTTTAAAATTGCAGTGTAGACAAAATAATTTCACTCTGTTTTATACATATATATAGCGATATACGGACAGATTTTTTCGTCTCTGTATAGAAATATTATGGTATTAAAAACAAAACAAAACTCCTGAAAACTCTACGTTAGAGTTGTGAAGCAAAACATTTGAAGGTTTCAATATGTTCTTGAGATTTTTCACCAACCAAAGATTTGAACCAACCGCTGCAGTTAGCCGCGCGATGCAGCAGCACGTGTTTTAAATTGCAGTGAAGGCAAAAATATTTTTACTCTGTTTTATACATATAGCGATATGCAGGACAGATTTTCTCGTCTCTGTATGGAATTATTGTGGTATTAAAAACAAAACAAAAATCCTGAAAACTCTAAGTTAAAGTTGTAAAACAAAAAATTTGAAGGTCTTAATTAGTTGTAGAAATTTGAAATTTTTGATCAACCAAAAATTTCAACCAACCGATGCAATTAGCCACCAGTTGCATTTGCGCAGAAATTAAGAAGCGCACACAGGCAAAACATCTAGGCTATAATTTTCGGTAGTACTATATGTACTGTTGAGACCGTCGGTATCAGTTCTGATTTTGTATGACTATTTAGTGTAAAACACAAGCAAGAGAATCCAGAAAAAAACAATAACTAGTCTCGGTAACATAGTTGAGTCGACGAAAGAGAATGAATGTTTATGTTTAAGAAACGAACAGAGTGACAGAAGTACAGTTTGAGTTTGGGTAGTTGGCATGTAGTGGACAGGCTGATCAAATGTCTTTTGAGGAAAACGTTTTTGTCGGTGAAATTCATATTCATTAACATATTGTCCTGTACAAAATGTGCGCCTTGTGACCATATTCTGTCCTTTATTTGAGGCCAACTTAATCCCAGCAAGGTTTGGATCCCTTTTGGCCCAAAACTCCAATTTTTGGCCATTTTATGATATATAACGTGTAAATTTGCAAAATTCGACTGCAACACCTATAACTCGAAGACACGCCAGCTCATGTTGGTAATTTTTTATGTGGTGCGACTTAGAGTCCCCATGTTCTGCTATAAGCATTTGCTTGTATATCTTCCGTTGCCGAACTGGGGTTAAACAATCTCTTTTCATGTTAAAATTGGACCAAATTTCGCAGTTATCGCACATAGCGTGATAATAGATGTGCCGATTTGGCACAAGTTTTCACAACATCCATATTCTCGCGTAGCTCCTTTCGGGGAATTATGGTATGAAAACCCCCTTTTTAAGCAATATTTTGGTAAATTTAATAGATTATCAAGCGTAGATTTTCGATGACATCTCCGATTTGACATAGATTTTCACAGCAGCCATAAGGTTACGCGACTTATCTATGCACAAATAGTTTTGCAATCCCTCTCAATGATGAAATTACGGCAGCAAAAAATTATTTTGAAGCCTGATTTTGCCAACTTTCCGTCATTACTATGCGTATTTTGTCGATGGATAGGCCAATTTGGCTCAAATTTTCTCAGTATTCTTGTGTCCATTTAACTTACTTCATAATAGTAACATCACATCAATATCTCCTTTCTCTATGCACGAGTAAACATAATGTGCGCCCGCTAATGTTCCATTCTGTCATTAGCAATTGGCGATCGTTCGTTCGGCACACCAGCCATACGTCAACATAGAAGTGAACACAAAATTGGTATTTGTCCAACACATCCAAAACGTTAAGTAACACAAAATTGCCGAACTAAGGATTACTTCAAAAACATTAAATAACCGATTGTGACCGTTTCCCATTTGAACAGAAACATCTTTATTGTATTATTGAACGAAAGTTCCCTTGTTTGGCGTTTTCAAACCTGCACATCACATTTAATGTTCGCGAACTACACGTATTATTAATACTAAAACGAAATGCGTTAGCGTAACGAAAAAACGGAATTCGAGTTAACACGTAGTGCGTTGGGAAACGAATTCGTGGCCTAACACCATATAGGTGCATTGTGCTAGCGAACAGAAAGTACACCGTTTTGCAATGAGTCCATGTACGTTTGCGAACGAAAATTTTTGAATTTGAAATTTGCTATTGAAATGACTGTTTTGTTCTCTAAAACCTTTTTGTATAGTGTCAAAAAAGGACGGTAGAGGCGCAGCTTAAGTTTACCCATGCATTAAAGAATTAGGGGGCATACTCCCTCAGATTAAAATTAGCTAAAATTTAGCATTATCGCACATAAGTTGGCAATAGTTCCACCGAGTTAACTCAAATTTTCATAGTACAGGTATGCTTAGTTAGCTTACTTCCAACCAAAACATCACATCAATCTTCTATAATTTAAGCAACAAGAGATCGAATACCATTTCAAATGTTAAAATTATACCAAGTTTGTGCGCTATTGTGTTTAACTTTACCTATAGTTTAACCTTCTCCATTTGCAGCGGTTATATGTTTTGCCATGATGCACTTTGGCGATCTTCAAATCATGATGTAGAGTGTCCTGCCAACGCTGCCTGGACAGTCCTCTGGGTCTTGTGCCTTCGACGATGAGCTGGTATTCCTGTTTGGCCAAGGTATTGTAGTCGGCTCTTGGAACATGTCCCAACCATCACAGTCGAGCATCGCGAAGATTTTCTGCGATCTGTGCGACTCCATATCTCTGACTGATGCTTGTTGGTGGCATGGTCCAAGAGAGTGATGCCCGATATCCATTAAGGCATTCTTGTTTCCATCACGCTTAGCCGATTTTCTTGCAGCTTCGTAGCCGGCCAGCATTCCGATCTGTAGGTAATCACTGGCCGGATAACACAGCGGTAGACTTTTGATTTGACTCGATCATTGATCATCTGTTCGCGGAGTGCTGGCGTGCTTATTCTCCACTTTTGTCATGTTGCGCTTACGCGTGCTGTGATTTCCGACTTCAAGATATAATCGGCTGACATCTTTGGTCCGAGCTACCTGAAAGAGTCAGTTCGAGGCAAGTTCAGGCCATCCACAGAGATAGTGTTCTGTTGTCATGTGTCGGTCGTCAGATATAGGGTTTTCTTGATGTTCAGACGCAATCGTACAGCTTGAGGCGGTCACTCCGTAAGTGGAGTTGGCACTCCAGATCTTCTTTATCCGTCGCGGGCACCATGACGTAATCAGCGAAGATTAGTGTCGATGGTGGCGGTCGTTGCAAGTCTGCCGTGATGGCATTTAGGACCGGGATAAAAGGAGCGGTGACAGTGAATGGCCTTGCTAGACGCCAACGGTGATGCGAAACTCTTTCGACAGGCCGACAGCACTGCGAATATGAGTTCTTGACTTCTCGTACCGAATCTTGATACAGTTCACAAAGTCTTCCGAAATTGGTACCGTAAGGCGTACCATATGAGTTCTTGCGGGACTCGGTCGAAAGCTGTTTCCAGGTCGAGAAAAAACATATGAAGTGGCTTTTCCTTTTCTCGGTGTTTTTCTAACAGAAGACGTGCTGCATAAATTGCATGAATGAAATTAAATTAACCTGGATCCTCAAATTTTTACAGCAATTGATCACGTCGAGAAAGTGGTAGGATATCCTTGGTCAAGCAGGACCATATTCCATACCAACCCCCGAATGCATAGGTGAGACCAATAGTTCCGTTACAAACATTACCACATCCGGAATTTAAATTTGATGTTATACTGATAAAACCTGATGTTGTTTCTTAGCCTTTGTCGTGGGTACGTGTAAGGTAAGTCTAATCGTCATCCCAAACAAATTCTCAGATGCTTTTTCTAACCAAACAACATAACCAGTTTCGCACTAGCTTTCTTTACTGCAGCAATATGACATCGCTTACAATATGGCTTACTTCACCTTGAGATATCTCGCTCTCATAAATTTTTAGCGCCTTATTAAGATGTGATGAAAATTGAAATGAACCATTTTTATTTCTGAAACCATTCTTTGGAGTATATCACGAGAATCTTCTTGGTTTATCTGATGGTTTCAGCAGCATATTATAGAATGTTTTATAAACATGAGAAAGCTGGATCGTTGAATTTTTAATGAGTTGATGCATGTTTTCGCGTAGGAATCCCTATTGCCAAGCTGACAAAGTCATTTCTACTGAAAACTCAAACACAGTAGTAAATCTATACTGAGGTGGTTACTCTACGCTCAGAGAGCTTAAAACACAGCAAATGAATATGTTTTGTAGATTAGCAAACCGCAGGTACGACATTGTTGTCTGTTCGTTTTTCCTTACAGAACCAAACTTACTTCAGAACTTTTACGTAACCTCCAAAGATTCCTTTGCCCCTAGCCCAAGAAATAACACATCGACAACAGAATCACGAACTCGTGCAGTTTTATCGTGAAAAGGGTAACCCAACCAGTGGTAGACCCATAAATCTATCTATGACAACTCCTTTTTCTTTCTCTGCGCATTTTTAAAATATGGCTGCATAACTTAGTCGGCGCTGGGGAATTTCATGTTGGGTGTTTTTCGCCCTTCTCATCCATGGTCCACGCGTAGTGCTATAGCGCGGTCCAATTATCTCACACAGCTACAAATACTAATTTAACGACGACTACGAAGCCCAATATATATGTGATTACTTTTCATATTTAAGAGACGTTTCATGCATTTAAGACACATTTCATGTACTGGTACCGCTATGATATCAAGAATGTGGAGACGGAGGTGGAAAACTCTCCGCTCCAATTACAATAAAAACCGTTTGAAAATATTCATATCTACACGCTTCTAAATGTTGTAATCACGGTAATGAATGAATGAATGAAGCTAAACACATCTCGACAAATCCATTATCTTTATGCAAAATAGAACTTGGAGATAAATGAAATAAAAACGTTTAAAATTGTTAAACTGAAACCCGTAACCTAGTCTCTGTCAAGTGAAAAACAGAATACAGCTTTCTTTAGTTCTTCGAATTTATTTAGCCAAACTATCAGGCAGCGGGATATTTCTGTTGCTTTCGTGAACCTGGAAAAATAATAAAAATATTTCAGCTACCAGCATATTGTAGTCTGTGCGACAACAGCTATTATATACTGTTTTATGGAGGAGGCATTGTTGGACAATGTGACACGTTCGCTCGAGCGAAAATTTTTCCTATGAATTTTTGGTCCAGTAGGATACAAACTCGGATATATGTATGCACAGTGTTGGCTGAGCAATCTAATCTATTATGTATACGGTTCATCGCAATCACAAAACATACTGAAAGCCAGACTTGGCTGGTAACAATAAATTATGAAGATGTTGCTAAATAATCATCATTTTAAATGCAAAATGCTTTCACTACGTGATCAAGTCGGAATCATAATGAAAAAATTAAAACAACGTTGATCTATGAAAAAGAAATCGGTCTGGCAATAACAGCTCAACCTATTTAGATATATTCGCCAACTGGTGATGAGGGCATTAACCAAGAATACAAAATAAAGATTTCGATTTTCGGGACAGAACTGAGAATTGTTTGGACTGTAGGAATAATGCAAAAGACATAATTATTCTTTATTTGGACATCACAAAACGAAAAAATCTAACAAGTCACCAACATAAGTATACATTGGCTACCTGAGAGGGACCAGTTTTCATCAAAGAATTACATAAAGTATGTAGTCCAGGCATACGTCATGTCTCAACATAAACATTCATTATTTTTTTAATCTCTGTATCAAAAATGAGCTAACTCATATAATCTTTGGGCAGGTATATCAAAAAAACAGTTACATCATTAGTATAGACATAAAGTACATGAGTACGAGTGTGACCAAATGTCATTCTCTGCTATAAATTGTTATTATGAACTAATAGTTCGGGTGCTCGAAGATGCCAGCGGCATATTTTATTATTTAGGCTTAATAGTTTAAGGCTTATATAAAGACCGAGGCTTGGCGTGGTACTTCGAGAATGAACGATGTAATCTTCATTTTTCTAACATTGCTAATGTCAACGAAAGCCAACTCGCACGATTTCTATAAAGCTAAAATTGTTAATTACCGCAATGGCGAGTCGATATAGCGTTCTTGTCACTCGATGAATTGCCCGATGTTCCCACAAATCCGGCACTTCAAAACAGTCACGCGCCGGTAATCCCATTGCAAGAAGGCCGTTTCGAAAATTATTGATATTATCCATTAGACCAAAATCACCAAATTCCTCGATTTTTGTCACAGAACCGGGGATAATCGTGTTTAGTAGACTGAAAAATCTAAAAGTTCGGTTACCTGACACCAAGATTGAGCACAGAGTTTTGGCGGTTTAACTCTAAAATATCACGTTTGAACCAGAAATAAATCCAAAATCTTTTAGAACTTAAGAACTTTTAGAACTTTTATGCAAACAAACTGCTTTCCATTTTCAATTCAGCACCAGACTGCCGTTTAATAGATACGGTCCCTAACAAGTGTCCTCTCAAAATAGATTGCTATCACTGGTAAGATTCCCAGTGATATGTCCCTCAAACAACAATCCAATTAGGCTCTTTGAGTGCATTACCATCTAAACTATGACGACAGAATATTTTATTTGCTTCTAATCCACGATGTAGGAATTCTCCTGCGCCCCGTTGTGACAGTCATACACATTTACTTCGCCATCAAGTTTAAAAACGCGTTCGTCCGATCAAATGACGTGAACAGCGAGATCAGGATTGCTGCCGAGGTTGTTAACTATTGTTCAGCAAATTCAACGTAGCTATCATCATCACCTTCATTTAGAGCGCGAACCAGCATGGGTAAAAGCGATTTTAACGCCAGAGATTTCACAATACGATGATCCGTCGATCTGCAAATCTCAGGCTCCACAGAGAGTCGCGTAATTGCCTTGTTGGGTCTTCAGATTCAGGAATGTTCGCCCAATAAGGTCTCTCGCTGTGAAATGATCCGGAACTGAACGAGTTCCATTGAATCTATAGTTGATCTTGTGAATAAAGCGAACCGTAGATGATTTAGAGTTAGAAAAGTTCATCTGCGATCGAATAACAGCACTGGCATTGTGAAATTTTGAGTACACCCGAATAATATTTTGTCATTAAAAATTCTCGAATGTGCCACAGCTGTGTGAATAATAATCAATAATATTGATCGACAACAGAAAAACAGTTAATAATTATCTGCCGTGGTTGTACGGCTGGTTAAAAATCTTATAGTTATTTATGTTAAATAATTAACAAAGAAATAGAAAACGGTGGTTCGTTTCTCCATAAAGGAAAATATGACATAGGTTCAGAATGGTTGTAGGCATTTACTCAAAATATCTTGGAGGCTATTCCTTCCATTCCATATAATCAAATAATATAATGGTCGCAACATTTTTGTTTGTTTTTTCAACTGAAAACGTTTGGATCTCACCGATATAAAAAATATTTTGCTGAATTAAAAACTCAATTCCTTTCAGATTCACCTGACAGGCAAGTTTTGCTGCTTTCACATCAATTTTGAATGAGAATATATATCTTAAACAATGGTGTATGCACTATTTGTCAATGAATTTATTGCTTATAGTACATTCGGACAGCAAATACCAGAAATTTGAATGATAAATAATAGGTTAATTTTAAAAAAACTTTTATATTTAATATCGATACCTGAGACGCAGCAGCAGGGTTGATGTGGAAAGACGATGGACAGCAGATATAAGCAATTTGAATGATAAATAAAAGTCAATTTTAAGAAACATTTAAATTTAATATCGATGCCCGAGACGCAGCAGCATGGTTGATGTGGAAAGACGATGGACGTCAAATATCAGAAATTTGAATGATAAATAAAAGGTTAATTTTAAGAAACATTTAAACATAATATCGATGCCCGAGACGCAGCAGCAGGGTTGATGTGGAAAGACGATGGACGTCAAATATCAGAAATTTGAATGATAAATAAAAGGTTAATTTTAATAAACATTTAAACATAATATCGATGCCTGAGACGCAGCAGCAGGGTTGATGCGGAAAGACGATGGACAGCAGATATCAGAAATTTGAATGATAAATATAAGGTCAA
The DNA here is from genome assembly GCA_030248225.1 of Trileptium ribeirensis. Classification (NCBI taxonomy): domain Eukaryota; kingdom Metazoa; phylum Nematoda; class Enoplea; order Enoplida; family Thoracostomopsidae; genus Trileptium; species Trileptium ribeirensis. The sequence continues at coordinate 41,969 of JASANE010016390.1, read as the reverse complement.
TTTTAGGAAACATTTAAATTTAATATGGATGCCTGAGACGCAGCAGCAGGGTTGATGTGGAAAGACGATGGACAGCAAATATTAGAAATTTGAATGATAAATAAAAGTTAATTTTAAGAAACATTTAAATTTAATATCGATGCCTGAGACGCAGCAGCAGGGTTGATGTGGAAAGACGATGGACAGCAAATATTAGAAATTTGAATGATAAATAAAAGTTAATTTTAAGAAACATTTAAATTTAATATCGATGCCTGAGACGCAGCAGCAGTGTTGATATGGAAAGACGATGGACGTCAAATATCAGAAATTTGAATGATAAATAAAAGGTTAATTTTAAAAAACATTTAAACATAATATCGATGATTGAGACGCAGCAGCCGGGTTTATGCGGAAAGACGATGGACAGCAGATATCAGAAATTTGAATGATAAATAAAAGGTTAATTTTAAAACACATTTAAACATAATATCGATGCCTGAGACGCAGCTGCAGGGTTGATGCGGAAAGACGATGGACAGCAGATATCAGAAATTTGAATGATAAATAAAAGGTCAATTTTAGGAAACAATTAAATTTAATATCGATGCCTGAGACGCAGCAGCAGGGTTGATGTGGAAAGACGATGGACAGCAAATATTAGAAATTTGAATGATAAATAATAGCTCAATATTAAGAAATATATAAATTTAATATCGATCCCTGAGACGCCGCAGCAGGGTTGACGTGGAAAGACGATGGACAGCAAATATCAAAAATTTGAATGATAAATAAAAGGATGCACTCTTGCTAACACTAAGTCAGGGTCTGCCGTCGAACACCCCCGGTTTAAGCTGTTCTTTTCTCTAAGGATATATACTCATTCATTTTCTATTACTGTACGGCCTTTCTCTACACGAGTGCTGTGGCATCATGAAAATATATTTTTTTAACCATCCCTAGTTTCAAGATGGCCATAGCGATACATACCCCTCCCCACAAAAAATACTTTCTCAAACTATACTCCCCAAAAATGGATCGGAAAAAATTTATGTCATGATATCATGAACAATTATCCGCCTAAAAAACCAGGGGACAAGCTCAAAATAATGAAGGGGTGCCATGTTCTTCTCAAAAAACCACAACGAACCGTTGGTAATAATTACTTTAAGTTATAACCCATACTTACGTATATATAATGGAATCATAACTAAACTTTGACATTTTATATAAATCAAGAATATAGATAATATAGCTGTTAATCAGTATCAAATGTTCGATGGTGTCACGAACGGCGGTTACGTATGGCCCAAGATGCCATTTAAGCGATTCGCCTATAGTGGCCATAATGGCGATAGGCGGTTATCCTTAAAGGTCTTAGCTATATCTCCTTGTGCAAAACATGCCGCGCATAAAAATTTTAGCAATTATGAGCAAATGAGAACAATGTTGAAAATTATACAGAAAATTGGAGACACTGTGAAATTTTTGGTCCTCGCCTGGCCCACACCCCACCCCTCAAGCGCACGGCCTCTCACCACCGGGACCATCTACTTCCCCCGAAAGCAAGTGGACTTTGTTAACATGTGTCCACACTAAATAAAAGACAAAATTTGAGAACTTTATATTTGTCCAAAACATACATACACAAAACCTGACCGCTCCGTAACCATTCTCCGAAATCTTGATCAGTCGGCTTTGTCACCTTTCCATTGGTAACTTTAGCAATCCACTTTGAGATATCGTATTCTTGTGCAGCGTCTCTTTTGCCTTGTATCCATCCAACTCGGTATGACCGCTTTCGTGGATCCAGCACATAGCTATGTGGTGGTTGCTGGTGTATTGGACCCTCCGTTGCCATTTTCCCCTTCGCTATGTTAATGTAAACAAATAATATTTATTCTTAGCTAAAATTGAGAAAATTTTATATCATCTCATTTATAGACTACACTCATGTACGTTTTCAGAAATAAGACATTGAAATTTAATATTGCTAAAACGAACATTGAGGTAAAATGTGCATATGCTAGAAAGCTTCATAAACAGAGTCAGCATGTGGTTCACTGTGATGATCATCTATAGAAACTGAGTTAATAGGTAAATTCCAGGAACAAGAGTGTCATATTCAGTTCGAGATAAGCTAAGTGTGAGCTTTGGGAATAGGGTAGCCGGAGTCATTTACCCAAGTAGCGGTATTAGATATTTTAACGGTTCTTAAAACATTATTTCACACTGTATGACCGGAAAATAATGTCTTCGTAACATATGAAATATAGCTAACCCTATATTTTAAGGCATTGTCGTCTTAACCTTTAGCTGAACAATTGTATAGAGTCATCCTCAATGCCAGTAAGACGGTGTGCTTAAAAGTGATACTAACTTTATTCATTGTGTTCGTATTGGAATTCATTATACAAGTTTGGGCCCGGGTAACCTGAAATTTTAACATGGTCTCTAATCACTGTTCGGTATATACTCAAGCGGTAAATAACATCCATTAAAGGCGTGTTCAGACGCTCAAACATTTTGTTCAAATTTTGTGCTCAAAATTTAAGCTCAAAATATGATCAAATTTTAACCGAATATGACAGTAATTTTTAACGAAAAATTGCGATATTTCGAAATTTGAGAACAAAATTTGAGCTTAAACTTTTTCAAGTAATTAATCTTGTCGGTGATTGGCTACAGGAATATCCTTGAAAAATATGAACAGTGTTCACGCATTCAAACTTATCAAAAATACAAAAAAAGATTCTTTCAAACTTTGATCAAAATTTGAGCAAAAAGTTTGAGCGTGTGAACACGCCTTAATTGTTTGCAATTTTCAGTCGTTATGGTCGGCGAACATGCACAAATTTTGGTTATGGTCTGTTGTATTAGATCACTACCGTTTGCAAAAAAAGTAACATTCCAGAAGAAAATATTAAAGTACATGGGCACGACATTTAATGAGAGTGTTTGTTGTAACTAACTGTGGCTTAAGGCGTGTTCACACGCTCAAACTTTTTGCTCAAATTTTGATCAAAATTTGAGATCGAATTTTGATAAAATTTTGATCAAAATTTGAAAGCATCCTTTTTGCATTTTTTTGCAAGTTTGAGCGTGTAAACACAGGTCAAACTTTTCATGAATATTCCTGTAGCCAATCATGGACGAGATGTACTACTTGAAAATGTTTGAGCTCAAATTTTGATCTCAAATTTTGAAATTAGCAATTTACCTTTAAAAATCACCGTTAAATTTTGATCAAAATTTGATCAAATTCTGAACTCAAATTTTGAGCTTAAAGTTTGAGCAAAAAGTTTGAACGTGTGAACACACCCGAAGGAACGGGATAAATGCGATGAAATACAAAGTTTACTTACAATTGCTATTGCTTAACCGTGGGCACATAATGGTTAAATATTTGTCTATATGTTTTCTTGCTTACTTGCAGAAGTTATAAAACGCCAACTTTTCACAACAAAATGGTAACTGCCAAAGTGATATGATATTTTCACACAGCAAGTGATATAAGATGCTGCACGTGGAGGCCTATTATCTAGCCCAATGACTGCTTGCTTTAATTATCTTGTAATTGGTTACTGTCGCTAAACGTCCGTCTAAACTGTAGTTAACAAAATCTGTTGATAATATTTTTCTAAAACGTGGGAAAACTTTTCTGTCCCCTAATATTTCCTGCAGAAACAAATATATAGTAACGAGAGATACTGAGAACTTTTTCATGCTAAATTTGGCACTCAATGTTACTGTCTTAACTGTTTTGTGTCAGGACTAAAATATGTGTTAACATCACAGCTTCAACACATTTGACACATAGTTTTACGGAGAATTTTATGTCTGTTGAGCCAAATTAATATTTTTTACTCGATACGTCTGGACCTAATATTTTTATTTTTTTATATATTTTCATATTTTAAATTTGATATATATTTCATTTTATAAATATTTTCATAAGCTGTACTACTAAAATGCACTGGTTATGCAGTATTATCCTACATCAAAGCTTAACATCAAGTGCAAAGAATGTAGATCGCAAGCCGAATCCGAATGGCATGCATGGAAATCACTTTCCCCACGAACATTCGTGTTACTATAACTTATTAGGCCCTGATTGGGCTGAGGGGAAAAATCAGAGAAGGGCCCACCATCTTTTCAGTATTGCCCCCATAGTCTCTAAACCCCCAATCATCTCTTACCCCCAAAAGAGATCTCTTCGAGATCAGGGTCGCCCCTTTTCAGGTATGACCTCCTAATGATGCTAAATTATTGTTCTTTTTATTTGGATTTTTTGGGTATAGAGATTTTTTTGGCAAATTTTTTTCCTAAAGCTCCGCTCAAGATCGTCACCCACTCCTCACCGCCCGTGGACCAGTTTTTCCTGCTCCTTCCAGTGGAAAAGGTTTCACAGCTCTAGCTCTTCAAGGGGGTTCAGGAGAGGGGCCCAATTTCAGGGATCGGATTTTTTTAGAAACATGGATTTTGCTTTTTTTGACCTTTTTGGGTATAACTTTGGATTAGATTGACCAATTGGGCTCAAATTTGGATATGATATAGAAAATGCAATGGTCTATACGGTGATGATTGGGGCGTGACGATTACTGTCCGTCACAAGAAGATGTGGCTCCGGATATCGGGAATGCAAGCGAACACTATACAACCCGTTTTGATTTTCTCTTTAGTTTATTGTGAAATGTACACGAGGAACGCATAGAACATGGTACAACAATGAGAACAATTATGTGGTTGTTACAAGAAAAGATACCAGGCACTACAAAATTGGTCACATCGAGATAATCAAGTTATACAGACATAATGAGTGTTAACTTTGGGGTATCTCCCGCGATATCGCTAGCTAGCTGTTATGCTCAAACAACGGGTTCTATTGAGCTTCCGAATTTGAATACCCTATAAGCGTTGTGGGGAGGTTTGAAGTCAAGGGGCGAAATAACAACTGCAGGGACTACTGTTCGCTCTGAACGCAGCGATGTAGGACGGACAAAGGTGCATGCCAAAATATTGGAAAACGACAATGAGAGTAATTGCATGTATGACATAAAGGTACAATTCAATGTATAGCGCAGCACATGACAACGAATCATAAATGATGAAGTTCCTTGATCCTAAAAATTATCCGCCTAGCGAGGCCTTTACTAAATGCTTCCCTAATACTCGACCAGTATTGTATGAATTATAGTTCTCTAGTAAGTCCTCTAGTTGCCAGACGGCTATGTAACTAATACGATGGACAAGGTTGGATACTCCCTGTTTCTGATACAAATGTTAGTAAGTATAACGATTAGTTTCTTAAGGTATTTGACAAATTGTATGTTTGCACTGTGTATCTTATCCATAAGTGCCTGGGGGCACGACATGCAATTTAAGCCACATAGTCTGCAACGGTGCAATCCGGCACATCGAGGAATACGTTTCCGCGGGCGAGTAAAACGGTTTTAGTGTGAACTTGCAGCGATGCGACAGTCAAAGCGGTGAGGGTTGCACCATTCCATACTCTGTACCTTTCGCCGGAAATGTACTCGCTCTAGTGCGGTTCGTTGGTCTATAGTAGTAGGTTCAATGATGGGTTCGCCCTAGGCGATGAGTAGGGCTTGCATTTAGATCGGTGTCAACCGGACCTTAGATTACGCATGCTCTCGGTCACAAAAATTTGATCGAACGCACTCCTTCGAGGAGTAACTATGTACACGAGTAATTATGTAGAGAATAACCACGGGCAGTATTAAACTTTCATCCCGTCAAGCTGAGATTTTAATTTGACTATTAGGTTTCAGACTCCCTATGCGCCGTTCACAGAGTAATGTGTGCGCTTACTCGACATCGTCAGCATATACACACGTGTGTATAAAAACGATGCTTTCTATAGTATGTAACAACCTTCGTGGGCTGTTACGCAAATCAGGTTTAGCGTAACAATATTCGTAAGTTGTTACGCATAAGCACTCGTATGTAATAACATTGCTAATGTTGTTACGTTCCATGTGTTACGCGCGAATGTTGTTACAAGCATTCGCAGCTTTGTAACAACAGCGGAATGTTGTTGCGAACAATCTTCACTATACACGCTCAAAGTCCCAGGTCTCAATGTATGGTAGCCAGTGCCTCAGGGGCGGTGGTGGGTGTTCGACCTCCAAGGGAGTCAGCCAGTTGGGGGGGAGGGGGTAGGGTGGGACATAGCAGGTGGCTGGAATTTCGGAATTTGTAGAAGTTCATAATTTCTGCAAATTCTCAATTTTCGCCATTTTTGGCATCAACTAGAAGGGTACGGTAACACTAACAGCCTCAGACGCACCCTCAAACACCCTTACAGAGTACAATCTAACCACAGTATTAATACAGCTACTAAGAGTTATATATGTCTTTCGTGATTATTACGCAATTGACCGCGTATTTACGAATAGCTACCATGCATTAAAGAGATTAGTTAAAATACTGGCCGTTTCATTTCAACATTATTTTTCGATTCTAAGTTCCATTTATTGACAATGGCGAGCGAATTGCTTTTCATTTTGACACAAAATATTCTTTCTGCGTTTAAAGTAACACGGAGTGCAATTGATCTGGCAGTAAGGGTGAGGTTATTATATAATTATACAGTTGAATATCCTTGGTTGGTTCAATAAACTAATTCATGTTTAATTATAATATATATTTTGAATTATAACGAAATATACATATATATATTATTTATTTGTCTCGTTGCATACATATGTGCATGAATGCATCCCATATATACAACATTATATATGTGCAAAAGTAAATATGTTACATATATGTGCTATTGATATACAAATATATTATATATAAAGATATATATTTGTGTTTGTAGAAATTGAGACTAACATACAATAGAGTGCAAGGTTGCACTAACAGTGCAATAAAATCGACAAAGACTTTTCAAATTCAGCGACAGGGACCTAGCATTGCGCAGCAATGACTGCTGACGATCGGAATTATTTTAGGCAAACTGTGCACAAACAAATGTAGTGATGATGAATATAAGATGATGTAGCGAGAAAAGATAAATCGCTCTAAGCAAATATTAAATAATGCTTTAATTTTGCGATTTAGCTAAACAATAGGTCTGCAAAAAATTTATAAGAGACGAGTCGTTGGCCGGCGAGCTGAATGAAGGACACTTATTATATTGTGTAACGTGCAATGTTCACAACTTCAAACAAGTGGAACAGTAAGGTCAAATATTCAATTTAAAACAATTTCCGCACAATGTAATGACACGTAAATAGCAACTGACATTGCTTTGATCTATAGAGCCTTTCTAGTACTGTATGTACAAATTAAGCGGTTGTGTGTGAGGTTCTGCGTAACCATATGGGCGAGCTCTGAAGTCCCAAGTCCTAGGTGAGAAGCATCTGTACAACGCTCGATACGGCTGTTCCAATTGTTCCCCCATATATATTGATGCAGGGCGTCACACCTTTCACCTCAAGCATTCAAATGTCGGACACTTATAGATTGCGCTCACGGCGCGCATGCTCCCTCACATACACCATCGTTTCTTAGATACTAGTATTATACCTACATTGGGTACGTCTTCATTCCCAGGACACATCAGTGGCTAATCTTCCAATTCAGATGCTCGTATAGCGCTACAATGAATTTCTGCAATTTTCGACATTCCAGCTACGTGCTATGTCCCAACTCCCGCCAACTGGGTAACTCCCTTGGACGCCGAACACCGACCTCACGCGCCGCGGAAGCACTGGCTACCATACTCTGTACCCTGAAACCTCGGACTTTGAGCAAATAAGAATAAGATTGTTCGTAACAACATACGATTGTTGTTACAAAGCTTCGAATGCTTTTAACATTCGTGCGTAACAACATTAGCAGTGTTGCTACATACAAGCGCTTATGCGTAACAATGTACGAATGTTGTTACGCATAAGCCTTTGTATGTAACAACTTTAGCAATGTCGTTACATACAAGCGCTTATACGTAACAACGTACGAATGTTGTTAAGCAGAACCCAATTTGCGTAACAATTCACGAAGGTTGTTACATACTACCGAATGTATCGTTTTCATACACACGTATGTATATGCTGACGATCTCGAGTAAGCGCACACATTTCACTGTGAACGATGCACTACTGTTTAAGCGACTTCAAAGATCGCTCACTACCGAATTCGATAACAGATGGTTTTGTAATTTCTGGACGGTGGGAGTACGTCTCCGTCCTATAAAACTTATAAGGCTGAAAATGAACGTGACCATTACTCTTGTTGGGGTGGGTTTGCGTGAGTTTAATATTTCGTTTAAACATTAGGTGGTTGGACAACTCTCAGCCTTCAGTCAGTTCCGAGTGTCCACATTCGTTTTCGATCATTTTTCGGATCGTGTAGCCATTTTTGACCGGTCGGGGCAACGTCCCCGGCCTGTGTGTTGTAAAGGAGAATTTGACCACTATCCTAGGTTAAGTAACATCCTAGGGGAATTTGATCCTTTGTTATTCGGTCAAGGTTAAATTTTAAGTGTCTCTATCGTTCTCTTCGGTCGGCGTCCTAAAAATAAGGGGTGACCGTTGGGGTCAAAAGATTTTCCCTTTTCAGTGATAATGGGCGATGAGGGCCAAAAAGTCCAACAGGAATTCGGTCATTTCCCTAGCTGAGTTTCGATCCTACACCACCAAGCTCAAATTTTAGCGTGATATACGGATGTATTAACCACTCGACCATCCTGTTGGTTATGAACTGCAAAACAATCACGTACATAATCGACGTGACTATAGACAGGTAACCGGTTACAAAGGCGAGATGCGTCGATGTTATCGGGTCGGGCGATCTTTGAGGGCTCGTCGGGATTGGCTGAGTTTGGACGCCGACAGATCAACCGTGGTCAATCCGATACTTCAGTCACGCGATCCTGGGATAAATCCTCGAGGATACCTCAGTATCTCGGGGACGTGTTGATCGCCTGATATAACGCCTCACGGCAACGGCTGATCCACTGAACCACAGACATGGGTATCCCTACCCAAACTTTCCCTTGAGCCGGTGCTCGGGCAGGCAGCGACCATGGTCGCGCCCTCTTTCTTTCGGGTCGATTTCTTGGGATTTTCTACGCATTATTTGGCGTTCCTAAGGAGGTGGAACGTTTCTACTTTTCCATCATATCTTTTCCATGGCCTATATACAAAGCGAAACGGGGGCAATCTAATATTGCTAGTCGGTGTTTCGGGTTTATAGACAGTAGCACGACTGGGGGTTTGTACCACGGTACGCGATAGGTGGCTTGCGACACTCGCGGGGACCTGTATCGTGGTGCGTTCATTCAGTCGGAGCGACTAGGTTCGCTCCTTGACAGTTTAGAGCTTTCGAAGCTCGGGTGGGAGGCCGGTGCCTCCCCTTTTTTCTATTCCTCATGTCACCTACGAGTTAGAAGCAAGGGTTATCGGAATTGAGATTTTGTCCCAGATCTTGGCGAGTCGTTGCGACTTTTTCCTTTTTGGTTGGCCAGGGGGCCAGTTGGGGTTTTGATAAGTTGGCGGGTTCGGCTGGTTGCACCTTTTTCTTAGTTACAGGTCTGCTTTAAGCATTGACTGCCGTTACGCCTTCCCGACTAGTGGGCTGGTGGAGGGAGTCCAAATCCATCTGCAATTTTCGGCGGTCAGGAATACCCTAACATAACCACATTGTATCTATTGATCCGAGTTTCCACCGCAGCGTGCAGTGCGTAAACCAAGTGAGACTGATAATGAACTTATCAGTAATCTGTGCCGGCTATAAAGAGATCACAGGCCCGAAGGGGTATCTTATTTTCCCAATGCAATGACCTGTTATTTTTGTGTGACTGGGAGACTCTCTCGGTCATGTACTTACCCTACTTCTAAGGAAGTTTCGTGGTACTCACGGGGGCTTAACGGTCCGTGTTCCACAAAATTAGTAACTCAGGTAAGTTTAAAACTTTACCGAAGCCTTATCCGAAAGTGGCATTGTGGATGTACGGTGGTCAACGACGGTTCCATTCAAACGACATCACCACTTTTTGCATGGCCTGGAGTTGTCCTCAGGCCAATCTATTCCATTCTAACTCTAACTGGTGATCGTGCCCACCATCCTGAGAATCAGTAACTCCGGTGGGGTAGATCTTTCGTGGGGAAATTACCTACAACGAAGGTCACTGCCCTTAAGGTAGTATACGTTTTTTCTCCGTGTACTTTTTGAGTGGTCTAAGGAGATACCCAGGCTAATCCATGTGAGGTGCGTTGATGGTTGGGGGCTATTTCATTATGCTATAAAAATATGGCCTAGCGTGACGTTGATATTTCTCAGTCCGGTTATTTTAGCAAGCAAACATTCATCGAACGGCAAATGAAACTATAGTCATTGAACATTAAGAGTGCAATCTTTTTGGAAGGCTTGGGGACATTCCCCAGCCAGTATAGCCCAGAAGAAGCTAGACCCGGTCGAATGCCCAAGGAGCACTCCTGAGTATTCTTGTGGTGGGGTTATATCGAGGAAAGGACAGTTTCCCTCCGTCTCCAAAAGGGTCAGTTTGTCTTGTGCCGACTTTGTCGGTGGGCTTTCTGGCAGTCCCACTTTCAAAGGCCTAATCCGATGAATGCGATGCAAAGCCGATGCATTCGAGTAGTTAGAAACCTAAGAGGGGCATCCTCCAGTTACAACCGAGCAGGCTACGAGGGTCCTGATTTGCCCTAAGATAGCACACAAAGTAGGGGCGTTTGTGCGAAGTTGGCGAAGACGTAGTTCACTGAATACGAGTAATTTTATAGAACTAAGGGGTGTTTAGTCATAGTCAGAGCAACTATTAGACTATAGCCCGAGATCAAGACCTAGGAGCCTGACCTCTGACTTACGATGCTCCGTGCGGAGGGCTCGAAGTCGACGCAACTTTTATGCTCAAGCGAGGGAAAGGGCGATTTTAGTGAGTTTGGCGGTGTCGTTCCGGATAGAAACTGTCGGTTTTCCTGAACTAATTATTGCGAAAGATATTGCAGTTATCGGACTATCCAAAAATTCCAAAGTGTCATTTCTCCAACTCAGAGAGGTTTAAATATGGATACTCAAAGTTGATCTAAAACTGTGAACTTTGGATCGCTTAATATTCGTCGATTTAAGGTTCCGGTGGATTTTATTGAACTTTCGTGATAGTTTTGCTCCTACATTTTCGTAGAAATCCATGGGGGCGTCTGTCCCACCTTCAGGTCGGCTGTTTACTTGGCTCCAAAATGGCAATTTAGGTAGGGGCGAGTCTCTTGGCTATGGCTTGATGTGTAGAAGTTAATTTTAGTGTTGAGGCTTCCCATCAAACTTTTCGGATACTTTTGCTCTTAAATAACCGCTAGAGCCTATAGCGGCGTTTATCCTACTCTTAAGTCGAACGGGGTTATGCTCTAAAGATGGTGTAGAATCACGTTTTCGCTTTTGCTGAAGGTGATTTCATCAAACTCTGCTCTACACCTATCACGTACAAGTCAACTTATGAGTTTCAGGCGACTCAGAACCTGCGATGAACTGGCAAGTTGGGCCCGAAGTTCGCACCCGTTTTACTCCTCCTAGATTTTCTCCGTTCTTCGCCCTCTATCCCTAATCCTAAATTTGTTAGCGTGTCACTGCTCGTGCGTTATATATATTTTACTGCAGTGCAATTTCCACTTCGTTGCGTTCGCTCGAACGGTGATAAATTTGATATTGCGTTGGAGTGTTCGACGGAAATAGGCGAGCGAGCGACTCTGTCATCGTACAACAAAATCCTATGATTACAGAGAGAGAGAATGAATGAATGAAAGAATGAACGGACAGAAATCCGAACACAAATCATGAACACTAAATATATATGTCTGAATCTGAACCCTGAATATATATACGACCTAACGGGTCATCCTGCCAAAATAAAACAAAAAACAGCAAATCTCAGCGACCAACTCGCTGTGAAAAGATTTGAGGGTTTTGCTGTCGTTGTGTCTGAGGAAAAACTTTTCTCAGATCCAAGCTAATTTCAAAAGGTGGGGGGCGAGTGCTAAATATCATGTTTTGCTGCCAGTTTTGGACTGAACCCGTCCCTGACACTATATTGGATCATGTCAAACCCGGATTACTGAAAGGCATTTGTTAAATCGGTATAATTTCTTACTAGTTACTTGCCAGACCATGACTATTTAAGATATGAGTCCGAATTATTTCTGCAATTTCGCTAATAATGCTGAGGTTGGTCACATCGGTCCTATGATGTGAGTGATATGGCATTTTCCTGCCTCGAAAGAGACACGTGGGTTTACGTTTAACGGCGGTTCGTATAAGATTGAATAATCCTAATGGAATTTGACATCTTAGGGAAATTTTCAATGTACACTCTGACAATTCTCGTTACCATAAACAAGTCACATGAACTGATTCTGCGTTTGAGATTAACGTTTGATGTAACCGGGTGTGCAGGTACTTTAGTAACAAATCATAAGGCTCTTAATGGGTCTTGGCTAAAACAGGTGTTCTAATGTCCAAATGCAGCCATGGTTACAAAAGGAAGGGAGCGACTCAAATTGCATTAAAATTCAGTGTCGCCCTAAGGGCAAAGGGCATTTGTCGCGATGTCCATACAATTAAAATTATTAAGGTCATGTACGGACCCTGGGTGCATTTGGTGATCCAATATTTAAGCGCGACTCCTGGTGATTTTACGAAGTCTCATGAAGAAATGTATAGCTATAAATTACTACATAAATCCGGTATGTTTTTAGGATAGAAGCGATGCGATTTAGATATTCTCTGGTCGATATCATGATCAATTAGTTAACTAAGAGTAACACAAGCTTATTACTTTTAGCCTACAAATTTGAACCGCAGTTAAATACGCAAAGACAATTACCACAATTACATGGATGAAATCAACGAAGTATCGTACTGAATAAAGGTTATCATAAAAAGTGAAATCATTATAGGTAACAAATAAGTGTTCCGGTGGAACATCCAGTGCCAAAGCTTTCAAGTTGAATCCCGATGCGAATTCCTCAAGAGCAAACAGTCCTAGAAATTTTAGTACGTTTTGAACCTAGTCAGAGGCCACGCTTTGGCTCCAACACCGGGCCTCAAAAGCCCAAATTTCCTTAGCTCGCCTACAAATAAAGTTAGTTTACATGTCCGGGACGGTGTGGGGCCCGCGAAGACCCTTGCGCCTTACCGAAGGACGTGATTCGTTCGGCCCCGACCGCGGTCCGGGCGCCGAATGTTCTACTTAAGACTGACAAATTTTACACATAATTCAATAGCCCAAGAGTTCTTGTACCCGGTTTTAAAAATCAGATTCGCTCCCTATCAAATATATAACCGTGATCAGCTCAGGGAAAATTTTTAAAAACCCTAACTCAGCTCAATAGGCTTGAAAGTTGGATCTGTAACATCCAAAAAATTGGTTTTGTGTTCCACCTGTGATCACGGGGAACCAGAATGACTTCGACCACAACAGAAATCTCCTACCTAAGTCTCGCATAGCATGTCCTGACCGATATTGGTGTGATTCCAGATAAAAACTTTAAGTAACTATTCTAGAACGAAAGGTGGTGCCTGATGGCGGACGGAACATCAACTCAAGGACAAACAACTAGCTACGTTCAAGCTAAGTAGAAATTTAGGGTTGATACATATCGGTATTTCCTACTCACTGTTTAACTTCGGGGAAATTAAACCTCCGTATCTCAACACCGACTCCCGCACTTACATCGGCAGGGAGCAATGTCCGAAGGCAAGGATACTCTCGCCTCGCCATCCTTTAATCCATCGACTTCGAATCCGCTGCGGCCAAACCAAATCGAGAAGAGAAATCCAAGCGAAAAGAAAGATGAAATACTACGTAACAATAACTAATGTACCCACGGAGCAGAAATTCGTGGTGTCGAAATCCAACTGATTCGAAGAGATCGGACGTCACGTCCGACCTCAAAAATTTTGCCTATACTTTAGGATAGCAGATTTTGCGTGGTCCATTCAGGATCAATTTTCAGTCGCCCTCCATTTTTGCAGTTTTTTCCGATCGCCAATCGGAAAAGTTCGGAAACTTCTTCGAAATTTGGCGCTTACCGTGAACCATCGGGTCATTTAGAGAATGTAGGGGACAAAAGATCCGAAACTGCAGATTTGGGGCATAGGTCGGAATTTTCCAATAATTTTTTGTTTCTGATCACTTAATCTTTCTGTTTACGTCTGAATGTCAGACGTCCAAATATCGAAACAACTCTAAGTCCTGCATTATGAGCAAAATTATTAATAGCATAATTATTAAATTACAATTAAATATTACTAAAATATGTGTGATATATGCTCATACGTCGTGAACGCCGACCCATTTTCATAGTTTATTTCCTACGGAATGTACGGGGCAACGTGCAAACATTGCACGTTTATCTTTTTGCCTGGTGGTTCAAATTGATGGTTTATCAAAAGGTTCATGCCGCCGAATTCAATGTCTCAGACCATCCCGGCAACATCCCGACGTACATACATTACACGTACGTATATCGGTCTGGGTGTTTGTATTTATTTTAGTCTCAAAATTTCATGGAAACGAGGCCTCTTTACAGGCCTCCCAAGGGGGAACGCGCGGTCGGGCGGGACTCTTCCATGGGCCAGGGACGGGTCACCCCCTGAGGAACCACCCGTCGGAAGGGCACGCCCGCGTGGGATCCACTGGGTCACCGCGGGACTACAAACATTCCCCCTATCCCTGTATATACTTATACAACTATATACTAACTAAAATTCGTAAAACTTACGAATTTTAGCAAAAGTTTGTTTTTATTTTATATATAAATCTATATATTATTTATATAAATATATATGTCTGTCGGGCCTTTGCTTTCATGTCTATACATATATATACACATATATTTAAATATTATTAATATATTTAATTAATAGTTAATATTGTAATTAAAACTTAATATCGTTATTATTTAAAGAGGAGAAAGACAGATAAAGAGATAGACAGAGAGGAAAGATAAAGAAAACAGAAAGAGAGAAACAAAAGAGAAAGAAGGCAGACAGCCAGGAAAAAGAAAGGAGAGCCAGAAAGAAACAAAAACACAGGGCAAGAGACAACAGCACGACACAAAGGAAAATGAAACAAAACGACACGACAACCAAACGGGTAGAAACAAAAGAACGACCGAAAAGGTCGGATATAGAGAGAAAAAGAAAAATAAACTGGGCAAAAGAAGGGTCTGGGGCGAAGGGTTCCCGAAGAAGTTTTGCTGGGCTGAGGTCAAATTCATTCCCAGGACGAAGAACATGTTCGATTGGTACCAAACACGAAGGAGTTAGGCTTGTTATCAAGGCCTCACCCACATGGGTCGGTTTACATACATTAGTATAGAGAGCTTTGGCAAGCTCCCCTGGATTAACGGCTGGGCGGAACGATGCGCCCGGGCGATCGTGCACTGGCCATGAAAATTCGATTCGGATGAGGGGTAATACTCCCTTCCAACGGGTGGGATTCATAAAAGTGCAAAAATAGTGAAATTAGAGAGAGTTTCGACAAAAGTGGGGTGCTATTCACGACTGTCCCGACTTAACGAGAGGGTGGACGGAGACCCGCCGGGTATTTTCGGAGTCCTATCACCGAGGTAACATAATTAGGGTAATTTGCAGACTTTCGAGTTGAGGATAAAATTTTCGGAATTTTGTGCCCACTTGGAGACTTAGGCGATTTCGGGGCGTATTTTAGCGGGTCACTACGAGTCAACGGGAGTCGGATAAAGACCCACCGCACATTGTTGTTTTCGCCAAGAACAGGCGAGTCCAACAAGGGGTCATAAGCCTGTATTCAAGACTAGCGGAAAAATAATGGTAATTGGCAAATTGGAAGAGATCACTACAATATTCAATAACAAATGACATATACTATTGGGGCGTGTTATAGCAGGTGAACAACTGGGCGGATCAAGACCCGCCAGGGCTCGTTGAAATCGTTTATTTCGGGTAATCGGGTAATTTCAATGGGGTTGAGGAGGGAGAGCAGGTTTTCGACAGTTGTCATACACAGGCTAAGGGAATGATTGAAATGCCATGGTATCCTTGGGTTGTAGATTTGAGTCGACGCAACAACATACAAAGGGTCAACATGGAACCCTTCACAAGAAATTGTAAAATGTTGCAAGCACGGTAGCTGTACTGATTTCGAGGCGATTTGGCCCAGGTGTATCGGTATTACAGTAGTAACAGGCTAGATAGGCCAAGCTACGCAGAAAGCAAGACGAACCGGGATCCATCATGGTTCTGGGGATTTTGAAATGAAAAGAAGAGTCACAACGTGACAAAGCAATATGATCAGACGAAGACAACAACCTGCTTAGCGTAAGCAGCGGTTGTTTAGACGAATTGGGGGTTGAAAATATTAATATAACTCCATACCTTCTGGGCCGAATTTGCTCTAATAGACGTCCTTGGAAAGCCCATTAGATTCTGCACCGAAAAGTATTCAAAACTTGATCTCTAGTTTCGAATCCGTAACCGGCTACGGTTCGCTGAAACCATGGCCGCTATTTTCGGCTATTGAAATGACTCGGTATCATTGTTTTGCAATTTCCATTGTTTTCTCCCTAGATTAACCACTGGCAAAGTTACAATTGTGCTAGGTAAATTTAATATTTTGGTGTTTGGCTACTCCCCAACGAATTTTAGTGCCAATGCCATTCGTCATTCGGCGAACAGCCGTTTCCGTTCGATGCGTGGCGAGGGGCCGACAGACCTCCTATTCCCGGACGGTTGTAATTTTGATCCCACATGTTTAATAAGATCCCCGTAGATTCTGACTTGGACGAAGTCCCTAGAAACCAAGAAGTTTTCCTAAGATTGGTTCAATTTAGCGCTATTTCAATTTTCTCCTCCTTTGACATGTCTCCTAGATTCAACACGCGCATAAATACAAAAGAAAGCATAACATATACGACGAACAACTATAGCGACATGAAAAGCGGTTAAGATTGCATAAGACATAATAACGGACAAGATTATACGAGCCATGCGAACCCCTTGCGATAGAGGACAAGCGTCCACGCGACGGGGCGTCAATTATCGCCCTTTTTTGATGTCAATGAGCCCAGAGTGGACCGTAATAAGAGCACGGGCCAACGTAACAGACCAGAACGGTCCTGTTACACGAATTTTATTTTATTACATCATGTTTCAACTGATACTAATCCATGCAGATCGAAATATCTCGTATTAGTTGTGGCTGTGAATGAAATCGATAGAAAATAAGCTAGGTTCACAATCAGACTTTTTAATATAAAAATAGTATTAAAACAAAAAGAAGCATGTTTTAAGTTTATACCATCGTAACGTACGCATTATAGAAATAGATTTGCGTACCTAATTTAAACGTCACAAATACGTAAATTTGTTGGGATGCCACACCTTATAAAAACTGCAGACGACAATCTCTGGTACCAGGGTGCCCTGTTGGTGTAGGTTCCTTTTGAAGTTTGAAGGAATGCGAGAGGTTGGTGGATGTGTGAAATTTCAGTGTATACTAGAAGTTTGGAAGATGGTAATTTAGGCTTCAGTTTTCCTGTCTTCAATGAAAATTAATTGGAACGTGCATCGTGTTGAAAGAGATAATGTGGAATACAATAGCGACACACATGTAAATGGCACAATAAACAAGGATGAGATATTACTGGAAAAATATTCGGAACTGATGGAATTCCTTAACTGATATTTCGATCCTAAGATACCTATACCCGTGTATTTTGAGCCCGAGTTTCTATTTTTAGGCGAATTGAATGCCCCACCCGCATATCATCTGATCTGTGTTATGGTACTCAACCAATTTAATTCAGCTATCCAATAGTAATTTATGGCTCGATTTTCAAGCCTATTTAATTAACCTAAAGCAAAAAATATGCAGAAATATTTGTGTCTATTGCTGTAGTTCCACATTTTAAAGTAAAAGGATGACAAATGTTCTAAACGATGGGAACATACAACGTTAGTAATCTTATACTGCGAGACTGAGAATATCTAAAAATTATTAACAAAAAGTGAAAGCTAAGCCACGGTAAAAATAAAACAGCCCGAAGCATGTGTAGCAGTAGTAATGAGATAAATTTTATATTTATTAATTTTTATAAGCCAACCAGATTCAGCATAAGCAAAGCCACGCGATAGTGTCAAGACAAAATTCAAATGCAAACTAACTAATTGCTATTGTTCTCAAGGCCCATGTCAACTTTAGGGGCTGGACGTTATAACGTTAGAAAAAGGAACAGCTTAGAGCGGGGGCTTCGGGGGACGGTACCCCCGACTTAGGCTTAGGCTTAGTACATGGTTCATATAGGTACCTTAGCTTAGGCAAAGAGTAAGGCTTAGGCTTAGTATATCGAGAACGGCATGCCATGCATTATACTTCGGCCCCTATAGTTCACATGGGCCGTTCTCACCTACCATTGCGTCTTTAGTGTACTAAATTCGAGAAAATACGCTACTTTTGTATCAAATCCACAACATTATAGAATAAAATTGCGGCGGTTAGTATCTTGTTATTACATAGCAAGATATTAAAGTTAGAAGCTCAGCTTTTTTGCGATCTTTCATATTGAAGCTTAATTTTGCGGTATATGGGTATTCACCGACGGAAACGCTTTGTGCATTAAATTGTAGCAGGTAACCACCACAACATGCAAATCAAAATAGCTTTAAATCGTTAACCGCGCCATAAAAATTGCTCATAAATATAAGAGTATATATATATACTCGTAGAGTGAATAATATCGTGAAGATACACTTTAAACTTTTATCGAATAAAAAATGAACCTTTTCGAAAGACAAGTTACATTTACTTTGAGGTTCAGACCCTGTTTTGAGGAAAAAAAAGTTTAAAATATCTAAACGTCGTCGCAATCGACTGTGCTTTTACAATAAAAATTTAGCAAACAAAAACAAACAAAAGCGCTATTACAACAGCAGTTGCCATTTTTCAGTGACTTTATTTGTACACAAAAAACGTGAACTTTATGCGTCCCGGATATTGAAAGCATTCCAGATCTTTAGAGCATCAAAGTCATTCCCTGCTAAAAGTTAAAAGACATATATTCGCAATTTGGGTATTGACAAGGATTTTTTGAAATTTCGCTAATTTTTACTATATATAATTTACGAAAGCAAAGGCACCATTAGTTTGCGTTAAAAAATTTATTTACATATAACAATACATTTATGGCCATATCGTCAGTGTCAGCACATTGTTGCCAGGAGATTGTTTTCTGTGAATGGGTTTATTGTTTGAACTTTTTCAGAAATATTACCTATTATTGATTTGCATTTCTATAAAGTTTAATTAAACTTGCTCATTCGTTGAACCACATTGCTAAACAAAACTGATATTTTGGTAAACATGTCGTGAGAGTTGCACTACTACGACCACGATACTGTTTTGTTGCACGCTATCTTGCGTAAAACATCACTTCCGCCAAAACACATTTGGGGATTTTTCTCTGTCGGAAATTTTTCAAATTCATGTGAATTAGCTTTTAACTCAAATGAACTGAACCTAAATTTCTCGGGTCTACTATGCTAACCCCGCCCCCTCCCTAGCCCGGAATTGGCCAATTTTAAAGATGCAACGATAATTTTAGTACTATTCGATAACATAGGAAGTTGAAAAAATGGGAAGATGGTAAGTTGAGAAGATGGGAAGACTGTAAAATGGCAACACGGGAATATGGGACGTTTGGAAAATACGAAGATGTGAAGTTGAGAAGATGCGAATTGGCGAAGATGGTAAGTTGATAAAACGTAAACTTGGGAAGATGAGAAGTTAGAAGGAAAGTTGTGAAGATGGGAAGCTGGGTAGACGGGAAGTTGGCAAGATAGAAAATTGAAAAGACAGGAAGTGAAGAAGATGGAAGATTGGAAAAATGGGAAGTTGGAAAGATGGGAAGTGGGAAGTTGGGAAGATGGAAACTTGGGAAGGTGGGAAATTGGGAAAACGGGAGGAAAGACGTGAAGTTTGGAAGAATGGAAGTTAGAGATGAGAAGTTAGGAACATGTGAGGCCAACAAAATGGGAAGTTGAGAAAATGCTAAGTTGGGAAGATGGGAAATTAAGAAGTGGGAAGATAAGAGGATGACAAGTTGGGAAGATTGGAAAATTGGAAGTTGGGAATAGAGAAGATGGGAAGCTGAGAAAATGGAAAGTTTTGAAAATGGGAGGATGGGAAGTTGAGAAGACCGGAAGATGGGAAGATGACAAGATGAAAAGTTGGGAAAAATAAATAGTGCAGAAGATGGGAAGTTGGAAAGATCGGAAATGGATGGTTGTGAAGATGGAAACGTGGACAAATGAGAAGTTGAAAAAAATCGAGATTGGAAGATGTATAATTTTGGAAGACAGGAAGTTGGGAAGATGAGAAGTTGGTAGATGTGAAGTCGAGAAAATACGAAGTTAGGAAGATGGTAAGTTGTGAAGATAGGAAATTAGGAGCTGGAGAAAATTGAAGGATGAGACGTTATGAATCCGAGAAGATCGGAAATTGGGAAAATGGGATGATCATAGATCAGGTAGATGCGAAGTTTGCAAGATGTGAAGTTGGGAAGATGGAAAGTTGGTAAAATTTGAAGGCGGGCAGTTGGCAATTTGGAAAGTTGGCAAGATAGGAAGTGAAGAAGATGGCAAGTTGGAAAATGGGAAGTTGGAGACATGGAAACTTGACAAGATGGGAAGTGAGGATGACGGGAGATAGGGACGATGCAAAGTGGGAAGATGGAATGTTGGAAGGATGAGAAGTTGGGAAGATGTGATGATAGGAAATTGGGAAAATGGGATGATCGTAGGTCAGATAGATGCGAAGTTTGCAAGATGTGAAGTTGTGAAGATGGAAAGTTGGTAAAATGGGAAGACGGGCAGTTGTTATTTGGAAAGTTTGCAAGATAGGAAGTGAAGAAAATGGCAAGTCGGAAAAATGGAAAGTTGGAGAGATGGAAACTTGACAAGATGAGAAGTTAAGATGACGGTAGATGGGGACGATGGAAAGTTGGGAAGATGGAATGGTGGAAAGACGAGAAGTTGGGAAGATGTGAAGTCTGGAAAATGGTAAGTTGGGAAGGTGGGAAGATGGTAAGTTGTGAAGATGGGAAGTTTGGAAGATGGGAAGTTGGGAATATGAGAAAATAGCAAGTTTGAAAAATGCGAAAATGTGAAGTTAGGAAGATGGGAAGACGCGAATTTGGGAAGATGATAAGATGATAAGACGCAAAGTAGGGAACATGAGGAAATGCGAAGCGCATTTGCGAAGAGCGGCAGTTGGAGAGATTGTAGGTTGGGAAGATTGGAAGTTGGGAAGACGGGATGTTGGAGAGAAAAGAAGTTGGCAAGATGGAAAGTTGGCAAGATCAAAACTGAAGAAGAAGGGAAGTTAGAAAAATGGGAAGTCGGGAAGATCGGAAGGGGGAAGTTGGAAAGCTGGAAAATTAGAAAGATGAGAAGTTAGGAAAACGGGAAATTTGGAGAATGTGAAGTTGGAATGAACAAAACTTGGGAAGATGAAAAGTTGAGAGGATGTCAGGTTAGGAAAATGGAAAGTTGGGAGGATAAGAAGTTAGAAGAATATCAAGTTGGAACAACGATAAATTGGGAAGATAGTAATTTGAGACGATCGAATAATGGGAACTTGGGAATACGAGAAGCTGGGAAGTTGGGAAATGGCAAGTTTTAAAATGGGATGATGAGAAGTTGGGAGGATGGGAAGACATGAAGTTGGGGAAATGATAAATTGATAAGACGTAAAGTTGAAAAGCGAGTTTGCAGATACGCGAAGTTGAGAAGATGCTAAGTTGTGAAGATGAGAAGTTGAGAAGAACGGAAGATTTAAAGTTGAGAATACGAGAAGCTGAGAAGTTACGAAAATGGGAAGTTTAGAGAACACGAAGATGGCAAGATGGCAAGTTGGCAAGATAGGAAATGAAGGAGATGAGAAGTTGGAAAAATGTCAAGTTGAGAAGTTAGGAAAACGGGAGATTGGGATCATGGGAAGTTGGAAAGATCGAAGTTTGAAAGATGAGAAGCTGGGAAGATGTGGAGCCGGAAAAATGGGAAGTTGAGGATATGGCAAGGTGGTAATTTGAGAAGGTGGGAAGCTAGGAAATTGGGAAGCTGAGAAGTTGGAAATACGGGAAAATGGGAAGTTTAGAAAATGCGAAGATGTGAAGTTGTGAAGATTAGAAAGACGGAAATTTGGAAAGATGATAAATTGACAAGACGGTAGGTTAAGAAAATGAGAAGTTGGAAAGAGTGGAATCGTGAGAGACGTGAAGTTGGGAAGATGAGAAGCTGGGAAGATGGCATGTTGGCAAACTGGAATTTTGGAAATATAGTAAGCGAAGAAGACGGAAAGTTGAAAAATCGGGAAGCTGGAAAATGGAAAGGGGGAAGTCGGAAGATGGAAACTAGGGAAGATGGGAAGTTGAGAAACGGGAAATTGGGAAGATGGGTTGTTGAGAATATTTTTAATTTGGGAAGATTGAAAATACGTGAATTTGGGAGAACGGTTAAGCCTAGAAGATGGGAAGACGGTAAGTTGGGAAGTTGGGAAGATCGGAAGATGGGAACTTGAGAATACGAGTGGGAAGTTGGGGAAATGTGAACTTTGGAAAATGAGAAGATGGCAAGTTGGAAACAAGAGAAGACGAGAAGTAGGTAAGATGGAAAGACGGAAATTCGGTAAGACTGTAACAGCCCGAGCTTTTCGCTGAATCTTAAATATTCAAAATCGGGCCACAAAGACCTCAAAATGTGGTGGATGAAGGGCGATCGGATACCGGTGGAACGTGATCCAAGGATTCAATGTTGTATTGATGATTGTGTTGAATAAAATATAGTATTGTATCGTATGCTATAACTGTGTCATCACGCTCCGCCAGCCCGAGGTGCGCGGGGTGATTACGCACCAAAATTGAACCAAAATTATACTGTCGGGGTATCCGATCGATCCCAGGGTCACTATCGATTCATCAATAATAATGTTATGCTATTGTATGATTGGTTTGCATTAGAAAGTGGTGCGGATGCGTGGTCGAATCGGCCGGGGACAAGGGGAAAGATTTCGTAAGTTGACTTAACAACTTCGTCGATTAGGTGCCCCAGGGTCGATTCCGATGCGCATCCTTACCCAAAGTAAATGAATTGTATCTGTTGTTAAAGTGTGCAAGGTAGTGTGGATATGTCCCAGGTGCGTCAAGATGGACCGAGCTAAAGTGCAGGATCTTTATCAAAGTTTGAACGGGAGTTTTATTTTAAATTCGGATCTTTGGGACCTGTCCTGACACGCAGGGAAAAGAAATATGTATAATATGTACATGTATATGTTTCATGGGATCTTTGGAATACATCAGAAGAACGATCAAATTGTCGTAAGGTGACAAAAATTTCATTTTTTCAAGGGGTGTAAGAAATTTGATAATTTTGGTTTTTATGTATCGCAAGCCAAAAAAGGGGGCATCAAATTATCATAAGGGATCTTTAAGGCTTCAAAATCGTTCCTTCGGATCAACATACTCCCAACCCGTAAGTACTTAGGGACTCTCGATCCCGCGTTTAAACTCTCAAACGTTTGGGCGCTAAATCACCACATCCTGAACCAAAACTTCCCGATTTTTCAAGCCCCGTACCTCAACTGGGGTCTATATTAACCATCTTAGCGAAAACCGGGGCCACCCGCCCCAACGGAACTCTATGGGATCCCCATAACCTAGTCGGGACCAAAAATTTCCCTATCGTGCACGCATAAATCTGGCTCTAGCGGGCCACCTATAGGGAATACCGAAAATATCTTAATTTGGTCAGTAGGCGACCAGCCAGGGCATGGATATGATCCCGCCCCCGGCCGCCTACTCCTATCCGCTCCTGAAAAATAAATACAAAACCTATAAAAATTTCTATTTATATACGGCGCCTAAAGCGCTTTTATATTTCTCAGAATAATATGCCTCGCGCCGACCAGCGCGAGGTTTTGTTGTTTACGCGGCCCTCTGGTCTGTTGCCCGAAACTTGTCTGCGTAGAGGCATTAATTATACTATCCGATCGTCAATGACCAATATTCGTACACATCGCCTTTGGTCAGTTATGTGCCGTGTGCTTAACAAATTGTTGCTTTATGTTGGTAGTTTAAGTGTTCGATTCTGCTTATGCTTATATATATGTATCTATGCATACCAGTAAGAGGCTTTTGCCGCCAGCAGGATGCATTGCTAAAATTACAAATTTCAAAATTATTGTAGGGGGGCTAAACGACGGTATAAAAGAGACTGCCCGATTCCCCGATCGGGACCAGTCGAAGTTAGGGCTTTTGTTTTGGCGGTTGTCGCCAGTTTTAAAAATTTATAGGTTTTCGCCAAGCTTTGCATTTTGTTCTGAGCTGTCGCTTTTATAGACTTACCAGGGTGGGTTTCTCGCCGTACCCCTACGGTGGAGAGCCTCCCCTGGAATTAGGATTTTCACAACCGCGCAAGGGCCGCCCTTTGCGGACGTTGGAGCATCGGAAGGATGCTCCGCGCGCCCGTAAAGGTCGGACCCCGCCGAAATTCGCAAAACGCACAGAAATTTGTTTAAAATTTTACTTGGTCATGTTTCGACTGGTTCCCCGCTCCTCGGACGTTCTTTCCGTTCACATGTCCGGGGAGTGTTCTAAATTCTAGGGCGAAAGATAGGTAGTAAAATTTCCAAGCTAAGACCAACGGTGCTGACTCGAATTTTTGCTCTAAGCAATAGCATTTAAAATTTTACAGATTTCGCATTATGTTGGGGCTACGAAAGTTCTATGATAGGAAGTCATAATTAAAAGCTGTCACTAAACAAACTTCAGTAAAATTCCTAGGTGCTAAGCGGAAGGTTTTTAGACGTAACCGTTTGCATCCGTGGGGAGCACGAGCTGATCCCCGTTTGTTTGAAAACGAGCCGCAGCGTCGAATCCTCATTCGTTCGGTGTTCCTTCTGCTTCCGGTTGGATTCCGATGCAAACGACTGCGGGCCAGAGTCTAATCAAAATTTTTAGGAGGATCCTCAGCTGAACAGAGGACGAAACAGAGACTGGAGTTGGCGGTGAGCTAAATTGCATCAAAATTTTGGTGGGACGTGGTTTTTCTAACCGTGCAACTACGGGGAGAAGCCACGTTGGCACCCTCTCCCGGAGCTCTCTGGGAGCGAGTTCGGATCGGTTATGCCGTTCGTGAGCCACTCCAGTCGCTGTGGAAATTATGTAAATTTGGAACCCCTGGACTCGTTTTTGAAGGTCGAATTACTCAATAGACTAAGCCATCGGATAATTTTCAGGAAATTCATCGGTTTCAGAAACACCTCGTCTGTCCTAACTCAATCAAATTTTTAGGGTTTCGTGTTCAAAGATGGCGAAAAATGTATTCGAGGGTGTCTTGTAGGGAGCCCGTAAATTTTATGCTATATTATGAACCTGATAGTTGAATGAAATATTACAATTGAGTGTTGTATGCCCCGATTGGGCAATGTCATATAGTGTGCCAAGTACGAAAAGGGGGTCAATAGTAAATCTATTGAACCGCGTGCCATTTTTGAAGCAGTTCGGGACATTTGATTAAATTTCTTACCTCGGCAGGAGTTTTCACAAGTAATTTAAGCAATCCCTCTTTAAGGATTTAACAGATTTAGAACCGAAGCGAAATTTATGTTGTAGCGAGTTAGTCATACACGACCCTGTGCTTGCTGACCCAAAATCTGCTAATTCCCATCCTCCGCTTCCCCGCTTCAAGGCCCGAGGCGGCAACCCCTCTGTACTCCGCGCAGTACCCGCATTCACTCGAATTTTCAGGAGCACCCTGCTGCGAACCCCCACAGCCTATCTATGCTCTACATTGCCCACCGTCCGGTATATAGTGCTGGCGATTAGATTCTTGACATCCAAGGGACTGGGGCCTCCGCCTCAGTGCCCCAACGTTAAAATAAGCAACTAAATCTTGTCGTCATTCAGCTTTAATAGGGCCAGTCATGTTTTACCTAGGATTAGAACGGGACAATAGCACAAGGGAACATACCAACTAGGAACCTCATCAAGATTACATTAGGACCAGAGAACCCCGCTTAGGGGATTGAGTTGATAATGAGGGAAAGGCGAGTCAGCCTTATTACCTGTGAGCAGGCTTAATGGTTGACTCTCCCTCGGGGGACCTTCATACCACTAGATACGTGGGCCAATATAGGGGCCAGGCCGAACACCCTGGTTAACCCGCCAGCAGCCTGCTAAGCTAAGCGGTTCCCTTAGGTCATCGCATAGATCACCGGGGAGACGTGGAAGCCGGGGTTGTCCGGGCACCACAATAGAGTAAACCGTGGTGCAGCTGGGATCCCTTAGGGCCAGAACTGGTCCTAGTACATAAATAAAAGTGGGGGCCACGCCGTGAGGCGTAATCAAACTTCTGCGACAAACAGGGTTCCAGGTAAAACAAAAGGTAGACCTCCCGCACTAGAGATGCCGATTGGTGTTTGTTGCGGTCAAGATTATTGTTAGCCGTCGTTGTGTAACCAGAGGTGGTATCTGTTGCTTGCATGTTCGGGCAGCCGTAGAAGCAGTCGCAATACAGAGGCGGTGTGTCTGGTTCACTCGTTCTGGGGGCCTACTGATGGTGCGTCTGAGCCGCAGGGTTAGAGTAGAGTGATCGCTAAGTTGACAGATTTTATAGCAGAGCCCCAGGTATGTGGAATGTTGTGGGTCCCCATGACGTGTGGACCGGGCATAAAATTGTGTAGTCAGTGGTGAAAGTAGAACGGAGCCGGATGTTACGCTAACTGCCTTGAATGGACTCAAGCGTTTGGACTATCGGAGGTATGATGGTTATTTTGGCTTACCGAATTGGCTGTAGCCGGGTAGTAGTCGGTATTTCAGGTATATCGTAAGGTCGCGTTGAGTATTATCCTGATATAACGTAATCGGTTAGCAAATATTGTCTGTATAATAGAGAAGTAAAATAATCGCTTCGTCGAAAGTATATTATTGTGTGACGACGGGTAACGCCGATTATCGATCGAACTGAGAACTGCTCGTCTCCTAATTCGGGACTTATTGTTTCGAATCCGCGCTCGGTGTTATACGAACTGACTCTGCCGTCATTCGTGCCTTTGGCATTCTGCTACTGATTTATTACTTTGACTTTAGTGCCACCTTGGAGAACGTTTTAGTGTGAGTGACTTTCACAGTTGCGTCGCCAGTGAACAATTACCGAATCACTTGCGGTGTAAATCCTCAAGCACATCTCGCAACGCCATCACCTTCGTGTCAGATCACACTGGTCGGAATTGGAGCTAAACAGCTATTGCCCGATAGCCATCGTACCACCGTCGCCTGGAAGGATCCGCAGTGAATTTTACAACGAACATTCAAGTCGCTAAAATACCTTTGACAGTGGTCAGTATAAAACTTTGCTTGATTTGTAATATACTTTGAATTGGTTTAAGTTAGTGTGCAATAGTTATTTTGGTGCCGACATAATAGTGTGACTTGTAATAGGGTGTCCAATTTGGGTTTCTGTACTATTTTGTTGCGCGTACCTCCAAGTCAGTTGAGACCAGGGACGCTATAATTTCGCCAATTTTGTACGGGTGGTTTGTAACGTCCTGACCGGTTAAGTGATTTCAAACTACTATTGCGGCCTTTCGTCGTTATAGACCTTTCCGTGAAATTTACCGAAAAGTCATAGTTAGTTCGGACCAGTGAACCACCCGATTCTGGTTGCAAATAACAAGATAGTTATAATTTATAGGACACGGTTTGAGTCTAGTGAATTGAGCCAGCAATCACCTTTAGTGAAGCAAAGCAATCTAACCTCCGTAAAGTTGAGGTCATATTTGGAGTGTAGTTAGCTGCTGTGATCAAGCGTAGCGAAAACTTTACACCATCAGTCACATACTTAAGGAATAGGCACACAGGTACAGTGAAGTTTACTTGACAGTAGAACTTCCGCTATAAAGTAAACACGTATATTTGATCATACATTTAACATCCGTGCTCAAGTCAGGTTTGAGTTACGGACGCCCAACAGCTCAAAACAAATAGGGAATATTAATAATTCGGAATTCAAAAAAGTTGTTACCAGCGAGCGCTAATAGAACGCCGATTAGCGGCACAACGACAACAAATGTAGGAGGTGGCACGGCCGCCACGGCTGGTAGTACAAATGAACCCAGCCCCACTGTATCAAGAGACCCACTAGTAGCAATCCTACAGCAGCTTATGGAACGGACAACCACAACGGCACCAATTACACAGGTAGGCGACATCCAACAGTTTTCAGGAGCTGACGGACAAGACTTTGAGGCATGGCTAGCCACCTATGACAACCTGACGGACGCGAATGGATGGACATTAGAACAGAAACTCATCTGCTTCCCGACTGTATTAAAGGGCGAAGCGCTTAAGATATACGAAAGTTTCCCGGACTGCCAGAAACAAACATACGAAGCCCTTTGTTGCAACATGGGTTTAATGTATTCCTCCTCGCAGCGAGACGAAGACGCATTGATCACGCTACGCATGCGCATACAGGGGGAACGAGAATCAGTCGCCATGTACGGGCTTGACCTCCAAAACCTCGTGGACAAAGCGTTCCCGGAGGTCGAAGGTGAACAACGTGATGCGCTACTGCAGAAATTCTTGCGGCAAGGACTGAGGAAGGAGTTGAAATCTGGCGTTATAGGGAAAACTTATCCATCTTTCAAACACATGATGGATAAGCTCAAGTACAAGGAGGACGCCATTATAGCGTCCCAAAAGGATATTATCGGAGTGCCGGTCCGCAAAAGCAGCCGGTCTAAAACAGTTAATTACATGACACAGGGAGGTGAAAATAACCAGCTAGTAGACCAGATACGTGAGGCACTCGATGAGAACAAGCGCACCACAGCCGGCAGCGATGCTACTATCGCTCGGCTCATTGATCTACTAGACCAGCGTACTGAACAACACCAGCTGAATGCAATGATTCAAAATAACGGAACACCGCAGATAGGTGCAAGTGCGATACCATCAGCAACGCCAGTAGGAAACCAATGCTTTCGATGTGGCTATCTAGGGCATTTCGCTAGGGAATGCCCGTATTTCCGGATGGACATATATGATCCATTGCAAAATGAGTACACACGCCTAGCCACGCGAGCAGCGCCTAACTACACGTACGGTGCACCGCCACCACCCGCTATCGAATATGCTAGACCGCCACCACAGTACAATAATCGTCCTCGCTATCGAGTAGTTGAACCTAGGGGTGGAGGACGATACTCGCGACGTGATGATTGGAACAATACAGCTAATCAATGGCGATACGTTGGTTATGGGCAGCAAGGATACTATCGTCCAGAGCCCACAAACTACAATGCGTATGGCAATGGTGGTCAGACCGGATATTATAATCGATCACGCGGACGCAGCGCGAATGGGTACAATCAACGAAACAACGGGTATACCCCAACATACGATCGACGCTATGCTGCACCACCCCAACTATTGTCGGCCGAAGCCGCGCCGTTTCGACCGCGCACGCCTAGTAACGGTTGGAATAACGCAAACCAGTTAGGAGCAGTGCCTCGAAATAGACTCGCGCAGGCACCAATACACAATAACGAACGAGTTGATCGCCGTAACGCCGGCGTAATGTCAGTGACCAAAGCAGTAGATCCTGAGCTAGCACACCGCCTAGATGTCATGCGACATGAAATGTCTACACTGGAAGAACGCGCAGGAGCTGGCTTAGGTACCCGTTCGGCACAAATTAACATTACGGTCACTGAAGATGAAACCATGCAAGATCAGAACAGCCCAAATTTCGAAATTGAGCAAGAACACCCAGATGAAATTGAAGCAGAATCAGGTGCATATCAGGTAAATTCATTGCAAACCAGTAAGGACACACCACGAAAATGGTCACAAGCGATCAGCTCGCGGAGTGGCATTGAACCAAGTCAAACATATGAAGAGGAAACACTTGCATACGGAGAGTACAACTACAGTAAAGTATACAGCAATATAGAACCCACACGGCGCTTGGCTTTGTTGCTTCCAACCCCTGGCGCGCAGGGTGTGACCCGAGACCTTGTGAATACTGGTTGGCCAACCAACTTATTTGTATATCCCGATAGGAAGTCGGCGCGAGAAGATGGAGAGTACCGAGATACCGAGCAGAGGAGTGAGAGGGGAGGAGGAACCGAGAACCTAATGGAACCAAAGGAACCTAATGATCCTGATGTGCCGAGTGAGAAATATGGGAGGTGGCCGTTCGGACTTCGGGGGCCGATTAATAGGGCATCAGTGTCTAGCAATGATCCAAACGCTGGCACGTGTAACCCATCTCAGGCGGCTGCACATCGGATGGAACCTAAGAACCTAATGGATGGAGAACCTAATCGGGCTTCGGGGGCCGATTAATAGGGGTCGCGTGTCTGGTAATGGCTCTAACGCCGGCGCGGCACAACCTGGGGACGCGAATTTCTATAGTCTTATTCAAAATTATGTATGTGAAGCTGAACCAGAAGAACCTGCGGAGGAACTCATGAACCTAATGGAACCTAGTGGACTTGCGGATACCGAGAACCTAGTGGAACTTAGCCTAGCGGAACCTAATGGATGGAATGGATTACCGAGGAACCGCGAACCTAAGGAACTAAGTGAACTTAACCTGGCGGATGCATCCAACCTAACTAAACTGACTTCCACCAATTTAGGGCGGCCGTGTGAGGCCCCTGTAGCGTTTCAACCGACCGGGGAAGACCGCTCGTGGACACTGGTCAGGTGCGATGGAGACCTTCGGAACACGGGTCAGTCCGATTGCCCTAACTCCGTTCAAAATTCGAAAGTGTATGTGTACCCTAGTATCTTTAGAGGCCGGGGAAGACCGCTCGTGGACACTAGCCAGGTGCGAGGGAGGCGTCGGGAAGTGAGCTGTCCTGATTGCCCTAGCTCCGTTCAAAATTATAATTTATGTGTAGGTTCAAATTCGAATAGAGTTCGGTCCCTAAGTGTAGGAGCCGTAGGGCCCGACCGGGTCGGGAACTACGGTTATCGTTTGTCGTTGCATAGTAGCTCAAACCGGCAGGTGAATATTTGTGTGCTTGAGTCTGAGTCGGCTAGAACCGACACCACGGGAATGTGTGTAGAACCGGGGGTAGAGACTGTGCAGCATGTAAGTGAAACAGGTTTAGGGCTGCACGGAGACAACGCCGAGCCGAATGCCGAAAATATTGCAAGCCTAGAACACCACGATAATCGAGCTAGAATCAGTGAAACTATGGAGCCTAATGACCAGATGGCGGAACCCAATGATAATGACGGAGAACCTAGTAACCTAAAGAAGAATTATGCCGATAAGGAAGAACCAGTAGTAACCAGCAAAAGCTCGAAGATTGTGATGATAACCCCCATGGTAATCAACATAGCACAGAGAGCAAGTGGATCGGAAAATCAGCGATTGGAGAGTAAGGCGGAAATTGTAGCATGTCAACTGAGTACAGAAGAAGCCCACGAAATAGGGATCAGCTCGACCGGATCGCCGGTTTATTTGACTACGATAATTGAACGAGCATTAAAACCACCCGAACCACGCGGGAAGGCAGGCACTTTTGGGCAAGTTGGCCTGGACATCGTGATTAACAACACGGACACGGATTTGATAGCATTTAAGTACAAGTTAGATCACAGGAATACTCGGATGCATAAACAACAGATATTAGACATCATACTGAGGAAACTGCACGCATTAGATAGATCCAGTGAAATAGTGGAACCACTGATTTTGCAGGAATTACCTGAAGAGGAGCGATTACTGGTGCTGGGACCGGATTCAGAATTTGTACCAGCAGTTAAACCGGAATGTCACGGAAAATTCCCCCATTATATTCTCGCACTGCCTCCGCTACGTTTCGGGGAAGATCGGATGCCAGTGTGAATGTTATTTTATCGGAGGGTCATAGCTGTGTCGGAGCGGATATGCCATGCCCACCAGTTGCCTAGACGTCGGGTGGCTGGGACGGCCCGAATTGACCGACGGCGGGACGCTGCCGTTTTGTCAGGGCTGTTAGGGTTCGCATCTCCGTTCCTACACACTATGCCTGGGATACACGTCAGCAGTAGTATGTTAAAACACCTAGAGGGACTTTTGGAGATCGTTGCCCGTTTATCAACTCACGTATCACGCAGGCAATCACAGAAGTATATCGATCTCAAATTCCTATCCTCCAAACATGCATCATGTGCGAGGAACGGCACAATATAAACTTCAGGCCTAGGGAAGAGTGTGCTTTCACCACTTATCATGGCGAATGGGATTACACCGGGAATCTGTCCGCAGACTATGGAACCATCAGAAGGGACGGGAAAGTATCCATTCGACCAAGTAGCACACAAGGATTACACACGGCATATGAACTCATAGCGTATAGGGAAGCTAACTTAGAATTCCTAGAAACCATTATAGACGCGCCGTACTTAATGGACCATCTAGTTACGGAATTTGACGAAACCGGACCCAAGGTTCCGGTGCAGTCACTACATCATCTTGTGTACGCTATAATGGCTAACGCCCCTTTCATTGACATGGATAGTAAACCGAAGCGCGAGGAACTATTATACTTACAACTACTATGGTTGCGTACGCCCGCCCAAAACATTTGGCAAAATGACCCAATGGACGACTTAGACCAGGTTGCAAACATGGACCATGACGCGGACATCACATTCATCGACGAAGAGGAACTTGAAAGTGAGTTGAGTGTGGTATTCAGTGACGCCAGCAGTGACGAATTTGACATGCCAGCAATTGACTCATTTGACTCCGACGACCTCATTTCTGAGCTAAGTCTCTCCATGGACACCGAAATTGCCAGCAATGGACATGACAATGCAAACGACAGAAGGGACTGGGCATCACCGACCGGGTCGGTACGGTCCTCTTCAAACGGATTAGGACGGAGCATGAAAGCTGCGGTAGGTTTGCTAAACGTAGGAACCAAATTAATGGGAACCCTAATGATCTTACTGGTCCTCCATCACCTAGGGCAGACTCACGCTATTGCTACACCATTCTCGGATCAGGTCGCACGCTTAGGAGTGCTATGGTAAATCAACAGGTGGGCACGTTAATCGAACCGCAAGGCTTAGTAATAACTGCTTCGCAATCAACCTTTTTGCCGATAATTTTAAGGTTATCTCTAGATGGACTACAACCTAGTAGGCAAGCAACTGGTATGGCATGGTGTGTATACACTCCAAGGGGTAAGCCTTGCCTGGGGAATTGCTGTCCCAACCCAAATTGTACTACCATGCCGGATTTACAACAGAAGGTACAGGAACTAGAAAGAGAATTAAGGAGCACCTATCAAGGTGTACTAGATACTAGTTACTACATGGCACTAATGCGCGAATATTGCGAAGCGAACTCTCATCTTTGTGAGGAACCTAAGGTTAGAAAGAAACGATTTCTCGCTGCATTAGCTGGAGCCGCAGGCGTAGTAACAGGATTTTTAGGTGTAGGTGTAGCGTTCACCAACGCTGTACACCTCAAGGATTTAAATAAGCAAGTACTCGCGTTATCCAAAGAAATGAGGAACACTTACAATGTAGCCTACGGTAATTCGCGAGCGATCATGAAACTAACGCACGCTAATGAGGAGCTATACTCATTTTTACATCATGAGATGCAGGAGGTAGTCACTATGATCGACCAGGTTAGGTGCCAAGAGCAACGCTATGTAACTGAGGTCCACCGCGAGCTAGTTAACCATATGTTCCGCACCAGCCTTAGATTATCGGCTGACGCCGTCATGGAAGCCATGATGAGCGGCCAGTTATCACCTAAGGTAGTAGATGCATCCACGCTCGAGAACTTATTCCAGAAGAACTCGCAGATAGCGCAGACCATTTTAATACGCGAGCCTGCATTGGCATACCAATTTGGACAAATTTACCCAGTGCACATCGATTTAGGCTCATTTAAATTTGCTTTCATACTGCGGGTTCCATTAGTCACGTCGGACGACGTCCGACCCTACTTTCGCATATACAACGTCGGCTGGAACGTCCCAGAACGCAGCGCCCACATGAAATTACCATTGCCTGATTACGCTACACGGATAGAACGAGCGCGGTACGAAGTATTAAAATTACACGCATGCAACACGCGACCAGGTATTGCATTCTGCGAAATACACGCCTTAGCAACGGACCATACATCGCGCTGTTTAGACTGGATCATCATGGGCGAGGATGCTCCAGAGGAAGCTCGTCAACTCTGCAGAAACAGTGCATTCGTCGGGCCAATGGCAAACCATACCGACGTCTACACCACGGCACAAGGAGTCTTAATCCGAACGGCGGAACGTAGGGCCGTTGTCTCCAGAAAGAAACATCTTACTCACGTTACCCGAGGAGAGACAATTGACATCGCTGACAACGGAGTTTTATGGCTGTCGCATAATAACTATACCCAGCTCGTGGTCGGGCCACTTATGCTGGCTAGCACACTGGACGCGCAGGAAGTCACCATCCATATTGGACCCAACATCACGGTCCATGACTTTCCGGACATACCGCTCAAACCAATTGCATGGAGCTCGTTGGAACACGCCAAAGCAACGAATTTACAAGTCCAACAAATAGCAGATGAGCAGTTGAAGAAATTAATTGACTTCACGTACATCACCACCACTGGCGTAGCTCCTTATTTATGGATACTCATTGTGCTAGCAGTTGCCGGAATAGGAGCAATAATATACTTTAGGAAAAAGGCTGGTTTCGGTCCTAAATGTATAAAGGGACGCCTAGAGCGTTGGTGGCAACAACGACCATGTGCTCGGGAGGAACTAAGGCGACCGGAATTGCATGTCAAGACAGACAACGAGTATGGCACCACAAACCCGCCCCGACCAACGGTTTCAGCTCCAGCTGCTTCCGCAGAACATCTTGAATTACGTACAATGAGTCCGCGCCGCTCAGCACGAATAAACGCTACCACTGAAGACAAAAGCGTCGTTCTAGTAGAGCCTACCGAATTATTCGCGGTATCCGAGCGATCCCAACGTAGAGGACACCGGACAGTAGCCTACCACCGACAGGTCAACGCGATACATCACATGGACGCACCCTCGCTAATCAACGCATTTGTGTACCGCACGCCAGTACTTACACTAATAGATACAGGGGCAGATGTGTCCATCGTATCACAATACTTGGTAAATAAATTAGGCCTCCAGCCGCAACCTGACGATTGCACTAGGATAGTATCTGCCACTAAACAGGAATTAGCATTAGATGGCAGCATAAGTGTACCTTTGTCGATCGGATCCATAAAGGTACAGACCGAATTCTTTGTTACGAAAACAGCACCTTATCACTGCATCATAGGAACAAATTTCATGTCCCAATTGCCAAAGTGCATTATAAAATTTAAGGAACGTTGCTTAGAAATAGCTGTGGATGAGGAAGAGTCTAAGATACCTTTTGCAGGCCTAGAGCGCTACGACCCACCACTAATTGCAGTAATGTGTAGAAAACTCACTACAATAGAACCAAACACTGAAACGTTTATCAATGCTATTCCTGAGATAGCTGAAACAGGCGTAGGACCAGCACCATTTGTGCCCGCACCAGAAATGGTGGACATCGCCATGGCACATGCATTGGTGTTAAGGAGTCAAAGAACCATACCAATCGCAGTAATTAACTTCGGAAATACACCGGTCACTATCTATGCCGGACAAACAATAGGTCACATTGAGGTAATGATGAACCCCAACGTGCAGTTCTTGAAGGACACAAACAAAAATTTGATCCGGTATGAAGAACACAAACCTGCCAAGCAATTGAATAACATTACTGCACACCCTGAAAGAATCATTCAACACATAGAGGCTGGGAAAAGGTCAATTGACCATGAAAGAGCTCAAACAATCCTGAGTAAAATAGATTTTGATAAGACCCTATTGTCTCCGTTTGAGTTGAAACAGTTGAAAACCGCAATTGCTGAAAACGCAGATGTCTTCAGCACGCACGACTTTGATTTAGGACGCTACACAGAACATAGGCACCGCATAGAGACCGGAGATGCTAAGCCAATTAAGCAAGCACCCTATCGATTAGCACACTCTTTACGCGAACCGCTAAGGGAGGAACTAAATAATGTGCTAGATGCTGGACTAATATCACCATCAAGTTCACCTTGGGGATCACCGATAGTATATGTGACCAAGAGTGACGGCTCACTCCGACTCTGTGTGGACTTTCGGAAGGTAAACACAGTAGCAGAACAGGACGCATATCCATTGCCTAGAATAGATGATATCTTAGGATGCCTCCGAAATACAAAATTAATGTCTAGTTTAGATCTAAACAAGGGTTTCTGGCAATTGGAATTAGACCCAGAAACAAAAGATAAAACATCTTTTGTAACAGCTCATGGACAATACGAATACAACGTCCTACCGTTTGGATTAAACTCATCCCCAGGAGCTTTTCAACGTTGCATGTCCATGATTTTAAAGGGGTTAGAGTGGGAAAAATGTTTAATCTATATTGACGACATACTAGTATTTTCGCCAACATTCGAAGATCACTTGGCAGACCTAATCAAGGTTTTCGATCGTTTTCGAAGGGCAAACTTAAAGTTAAAACCATCAAAGTGCCACTTTGGCAGAGGTAGTCTAAAATATTTAGGACACATAATTAGTACAGAAGGCGTAAAACCAGACCCAGAAAAGGCAATAGCGATCGAGGAATTTAAACGCCCGGAGACGCTGAAGCAGCTTCAAAGTTTCCTGGGACTAGTAGGTTATTATCACAAATTTATACCGAGCTACTCAGATATATGCGAACCACTGAACGAACTGAAACGCAAAGATGCAGTATTTAAGTGGACTCCTAAGTGCGAGGACGCTTTTAAGAGATTAAAACAGGCACTATTAGCTGAACCTGTACTGATACATCCTGATTTCACACAGCCGTTCATTTTACAAACGGACGCTTCAGGATACGCGATGCGTGCAGTGCTCTCGCAGAAAACCAAACAAGGCCTCAAACCCATTGCATACGCGAGTAAGGTTCTGTTAGATTATCAGCGCCGCTACCCCGCAATCGAAGCCGAAGCTCTCGCGATCAGATGGGCGGCGCTACACTTCAAGCATTATTTGGTAGGGCACAAATTTCATGTCAAAACCGATCATAAACCGCTAAAAGCCCTGTTCGACAAACCGCCCAGAAATTCACGCTTATCTCAGTGGCGCAGTGAATTACTACTTGAATTCGGGGGATTTGAAATACTCTATAGACCAGGTAAAGAGAACGGCAATGCTGACGCGTTGTCGCGGGATCCTAGGTATGACTCACACGTAAATAAAGAAACAGGAGACACATATGAAATATTAATGATGGGTCGAGGACGACCCACCGGCCCTCGCCCACCAACAACCTGCGCAGCATGGGATCAATCGCACTTGCCGTATCCCGTACGCACAGTAACACCGCTCGCAACTGGGGCGCCAACAGCTGTAATAGGAAGCCCGATAGCTCCCCCAGGACAGCCTAACCCCGAAGCAATCCCATCGCAACTAGTTCCCGACACGCAGATAACTACAGTACCCCCAGCGACGCTAACACAGCAAGCAGCCACGCTCAGTGCTATCCCAATTAGGATGGATCCAGGAGGAACACCAGCAATGTTACTACGCACCACCACAATCTCGGGTTCTGGAGTCGGACCTCAGGCTCGAGGATCTAAAAGGCCACACCGGCCTGAATCAGAAACCGTAGGACTAAGAGCAACCACCCTACCGACAAAGCAGGAATTTGATAGGCTCATGAAACTAATGATGCACTACGAAACAGAGATATTACCAACAGTTAGGATCGAGGACGCACAAGACACCCACGAAAACATATACCTACCATTCTTTTCAGAGCTCCCAGATTTTAACCTAGTACGGCTCTTGCCGTACATCCAAAGAAATGACCCAGAACTGGGTCCAATTTGGTGGTATTTATATAACAAAACACGACCTAAGGCCGAATTGGGTGCACTAAGAATATAAATGCGGGCTCATTACTTCGAACTAGCCCAAGACACGAAAATATTATATATGCATCCATTGCAACCAGAGGACATAAATTACAAATTGTGCGTCCCAATTACACTAGTACAGCAGGTACTCAAACACGAACATAACACCTTATATGGAGGACATCCAGGCCGCGATCGGCTACTAGCAAAATTAAAGCAATTTTACTACTGGAACGGTATGTCGGAGCACGCACAACAATGGATCAGGCGATGCACTCTATGCCAATCCGCGAAGGACCCAATCGCTCGGATAACCACCGGATTGGGTAGGGTTCCGTTGGCAAATCAACCAATGTATCGTGTATTCGTAGACATACTCGATATTCAAGTTCGATCGCAAGCGGGTAACCGCTATGTCATTGCATTCATCGATCAATTCACAAAATTTGCAATAGCAGTGGCAATAAGGCACCAGGACGCACACACAGCCGCACACATATTTTTATATGAGGTAGTCAACAAGTACGGAGCTCCCAGGGAGCTATATTCCGACAGAGGCTCTTTCACCGCACATATGTTTGAAAACCTGTGTCAAGAAATGCACATATTTCGGTACATGAGTTTAGCGTACCACCCTCAAGCGAATGGAGAAATTGAAAGATTCAATAGGACATTATTATATTTACTACGAGTAAGCGTACTGTGACAAATATAGTTTGCGAACTGCATCGAATAGATGGAAATAGTATGTTTTATGATTGTAATATTTGTTGTAATATGTTTCAGGATTACGTATGGTATTGGTGGGGATGATGGCATACGAAAACAAAGTCGTACACAAGTATGTGTTATTCTTTGACCTGTCAAGGCCTTTATGGAAATTAAAAGTTGTTTTTTTAAGTTTTATGAAGCCTTTCTCCCAAAACGACAATTTTAGTCTCTAACCATTGCTATAAAACAGGATTTCATAACAGCGCAGCCATAGAATGTGTTCCGTTCATCTACCTCAAGCCACATAATATGCGTAGGAGTTAAATAGGTGTTTTGATATTTTTTTTGAAAAATCATTTAATATACCAGATTACAAACACGACAAATTTTCTTTGCCTTTCCAACTAGTAATTTAAAAAATTTCAGCATCGAATATGGCCCACATAATATTATTATACCATGTTGATTTGTCCACATAGAGGCGCGCTGAAATATTATTGAATGCGTGGTTGCGAGGAAAGAATATGCTGTGTCGTCGCCTACTACCTTCACATGTATTGTGTTCGTTAATTTCTTTTGTTTGGCCTAGATTATTGCCCACGGTTGCAGAATAAGCAATATGTGCTTTTAAAAAGTTATTTAATGTATTTTCAATTAAAACTATTGTTACAAACGAACTAATTAGCCTGGTAAAAAACGCTGCGAAATTATTTTTAAATACTGTTTTGACTCTAGTGCAGATCAGGAATATATAAAGTTTAATATTTTTTGGATTCTCTGTTAGCCTACTAACACAAAATGTGGTGTTATACTTGCGTCAGAAACTGTACTCCAAAGGTCTAATCTAAAATTGCGTAGCTTATTGTTAGCATCCGGCTTGGGTGTTTGTAGCTGTTTTAGATTTCTTCTTAAGATTTATTTAGATTTCTCTAGTTAGATATTCGCTGTCTATTCAATAACTGAGAGTGTTATGTCAGGAGAAACACATACTAGAATAGCTGTTAAAATACAAGTCAAATGGTCAGTTTAGTTAAAGGCTAATCTAACATAACAGTACAACATCACTAGACACACTCAAATTCCATCCCGTTATGACGGCAGCGTTAGGAGGGATTATTTTTGCGTTATAACACTGCAATGTAGCACAAGTTCTTTCCAGGCACCCTCACGCAACACCATTAGGGATAGGGTTTAAGGCATACAATAAACATACATGTATAATTTGAAATTTTGCACCTATAATTTT
The DNA here is from genome assembly GCA_030248225.1 of Trileptium ribeirensis. Taxonomy (NCBI): domain Eukaryota; kingdom Metazoa; phylum Nematoda; class Enoplea; order Enoplida; family Thoracostomopsidae; genus Trileptium; species Trileptium ribeirensis. The sequence goes on along the minus strand of JASANE010016390.1, from coordinate 1,987 downwards.
CCCATTAAAAACTATTTAAATCACGAGGTATGGGCGATACCGTAGTATATATGACATGGTGCGTAAGACACTCTCGTTTATGTTGTATAGTATGTTTGTTTGACTACTGTGCGTACGATCCCTTCACCTTGCGGCCAATTTATAGTGTAAACATGGCGTTCATGATATGATATTAAATTGCGACCCTCTTTGAATATCAGAATAAAAAGTTGAGTCGGAATTGTCGATCGGTTTCGAAGCATTATTCAACTTACGTGTAAACTATATTTATTTACTTACAAATAGTGACCAGGTTAGATACTGGTGGGTTTACCCAATATATAGGTAATAGCAGTCATTACTTATTTGTGCAAAATCGTCGGGATTTTTAAATTGTACTTACCATGCCACAAGGATATCTAAAAAATTTTCTATATTTACTGAACTTTTTAATGTCTCTTGCAACCAACTCAATACCTCTTCATACCAAAACTTCTATACCATAAGAAAAGGTTAGATGTATTTTTCACTCAATGAGTAACAGAACTTCAATTTTTTTGCCGAAACCGGAACCGAAATATCTTACTAATAAGGTAAAATAAAATAAAATGTATTAATAAGCCCCTTATTTGTTGGGAATGAATTATTGGCGTATAGGTTACATTACCGGTTAGACAAAATAGTTTCGTATATTTTAGAAGTGCTAGTAAGTTTCATTAGGTGGGTCGTTACCCCTGTGACGAGCTACATGCAGGTATAATTACTAAATTTTGACAACGAAATTGTGAAAATCTGACACGTTGTACGTTAATTTCTATATACGGCCATAGATTTTTGTATTCGAGTCGGGTACCTGGTTGCGATTAATGTAACTGAGCATCAACAGTATTAATTTTATTATTTATCAGATTTATAAAGGTTTCCTTTGTATTCAGTTTACGGAAAAATGGATAATCGCTTGACGTGGCAATGCGCTTGATTATATGTGTTTGTCGCGTTTACGTGTGTTTTAAAAATGTCCACAATTTTGGAGATTTTGTTGCAACATTTTAAATGCTGTAGCATCACTGTGGTTATGTAGTGAACAGGCCCGCTTAACACTGTGTTCTGTTTGACAAGTGGCTGCGCACTGCCCGAGGTGGCTTCATACATTAAGCCCACTGAGGGGTTGGGTACTGTTTTATGCGGCCTCGTCGTGTTAATGATCACAGACCGGCTGGTCTTACCCATCTTCCGCTATAGGTCTGGTTTCACCTTCCGACCATCCTTGCGATTGACGTAGTCTCCAGTTGCTCCACAGGTGTGTACATTTGCCCATGCTTCAATCTGTATGTGTATGTTTGTATTAGTATGTATGTGTGTGTTCATGTGTCTGTATTTGTGTATACGTATAAATTTGTTTATGTACATGTGTATGTTTATATTGGTAGTTATGTAAGCATGAGTGTATATATACATGTGTCTCTATGCAAACCTGTATGTATCAGCATGCGTATGTTTATGTATGTATATACGCATATTTGTGTATTCGCATGTGCCTGTGCCTACTGGCATGCGAGTTAGTATGTACGTGTGTTTTTTATGATCGATTGTTTTTTTGAACAATTTTATAAATTTTAATTTTCGATGACTAGATTCTCAGGAGTTGTTAAAAATAGACCGCAGACAGTGGTCGAAAACATCAAAAAAATCATAAATTTTAATAACTGGCATAGAACTTCGCGAAGATTTTTTTATCTTAAGATAAGTTTGCTAAATGTCAAACCAACCAAATGGTTGGTAGTGATTTAACAAAAATGTTAGTTAAAAATAACTTTTTCTGATCCATACAGTACAGCTCATAAACATCAAAAAATGTGTTTGTGGTAGGCTTCTAATAATAACTCGAATGTTGTTAATTCGGCAGCTAAAATCACCAATATTTCGCATAATTCTAAGAATAACACCCATTAATCTGGGGTTTCCTAGGCAGCTCAGTAGGTATAAAAGATTATGTCAGGCACTCATC
>JASANE010016388.1:0-17400 GCA_030248225.1 Trileptium ribeirensis | reverse complement strand
TGTGGCGCTTTTCCATAAAATATAAGACAAAACTATGCAAATATATTTCTACTGTAAACCCATTTTTGGAGAACACTCGAGTCCGTAAAATTTCGTTTATATTACCTTTGTGGCACTTTTCCATGAAATATAAGACAAAACTATGCAAATATATTTCTACTGCAAACCCATTTTTGGAGAACACTCGAGTCCGTAAAATTTCATTTATATTACCTTTGTGGCGCTTTTCCATGAAATATAAGACAAAACTATGCAAATATATTTCTACTGTAAACCCATTTTTGGAGAACACTCGAGTCCGTAAAATTTCATTTATATTACCTTTGTGGCGCTTTTCCATGAAATATAAGACAAAACTATGCAAATATATTTCTACTGTAAACCCATTTTTGGAGAACACTCGAGTCCGTAAAATTTCATTTATATTACCTTTGTGGCGCTTTTCCATGAAATATAAGACAAAACTATGCAAATATATTTCTACTGTAAACCCATTTTTGGAGAACACTCGAGTCCGTAAAATTTCATTTATATTACCTTTGTGGCGCTTTTCCATGAAATATAAGACAAAACTATGCAAATATATTTCTACTGTAAACCCATTTTTGGAGAACACTCGAGTCCGTAAAATTTCATTTATATTACCTTTGTGGCGCTTTTCCATGAAATATAAGACAAAACTATGCAAATATATTTCTACTGTAAACCCATTTTTGGAGAACACTCGAGTCCGTAAAATTTCATTTATATTACCTTTGTGGCGCTTTTCCATAAAATATAAGACAAAACTATGCAAATATATTTCATCGTATTTTTATAATACTTAATAATTGTAAAATTTTAGTACAATTTTTCAGTCATTTTAACTAATTTGCTCATGCTGAATTAGTTATCTATTTCATAATCCGGTAGTATAATATTGTACATGTAATAGTTGTAGCACAGCTATCGTGCGTTAAGTGATTTGTACGCACGGTTGTGACGAGTTCAGAGGAGTGCGTCAGCACGAGTTTGAACGAGTTAAACAACACAACCGTGCGTACAAATCACTTGACGTACGCCCGGCTGTGCTACAACTGACTTGTGATACAGCTAATTTAGCTAACCGTGCGTTAAGTTAGTTTGATGCACGGCTTTAACTATATAAGCTGTGTTACAAATACTATTGAATATCTTGCATGCCTGTGTGGAAAACTTTGTAAAAACACAATTTGCAACGATATAGCTTGTAATATGAAAAATTAATCGAATATGTTTCTATTTTACTATTATTGGCAAGTATATACATACATACAATTTTCACTATTCGACAAATCAGCATGTATACTATACATAAACAAACGTTATTCCTTAAATTGCAAACTTGTATCATGCTACCTGCCAAACGCTATTAGGAAGGAAATAGACATGATTTAAGCTCAGCATATCTAGGCTTAAAACTGTCATACGCAATTGTTGCATTTCTACGCTATGCAGAAATTTATGAGCACGCGAGTACCCGCAAAAATCCCAGACTTGTTCACTGTCGCTAGTCCCGTACCCATGGATTCAGAAATTTTTTCAGGCCCGCGAAGCCAGCAAATTATGAACCTCTATGGGTGGCTTAGAAGGTTTGATATATATTACAAAACCATTCTACTGTAATTAGCTTCATAATGGTTGCCTTTTACTGTGGAGATCATACTACGGAGAACATGATGCGTATTTAGAGGTTGTTATACCTAAAACACCCATCTGACGGCAAGCATTGAAGTAAATTATCCAGTATTTTAAAAAGCAGTGCCCAATGCGGAAAGTCATCTCGCGCATTCGTACAATTGCTACTAATAGCGAGCCACAAAACTTAATATACTGGTAGCTTGTGTCATCGCTAAGATTACGAATTCCGAGTGTTGAATATGAATTAATTGAGACGTATACAGCTATATAATGATCACATTACGAAATTAGCCGAATATCAGCCATGTTATTATTAGCCATAGTGATAATCTTGTTTATTGCGTATTTAAAGTGCAACAATGTAGTCGATGTTATGCTCTACAAAATGAGACCTTGTGGCGGGGCACCGCATTGCATTCCAGGGATGATGTAGTGCTTTGTTGATTGTACAGACGAGTAATATTCATACCAAAGTTTTTTTTACCAGGATACAACTGGGATCATGATGCTCAGAGGTTTTGAGAGGTCCGCATGGGATGCACAGTGAAGATTGGCTAGCGGACAGAGTAAAGCAGGTGGAATCAAACTTAACTGAAATATTAGAAGCAGAAACTGCAAATATTGAAGCAGCTGAGAACGGTCAAAAAGGTAGATCTGAGACAAAAATGAAATTGATCGAGCTACACACTTGGCGTTAGAAGCCTCCTCGAGAATGTAAAGAAGGCTACCTGTAATGGTACATTATCAAATTGCAGACGGCTGGGTACGGCAAATACAGCTTATCGAAGGATGAGAGGGAATTAAAGAGTTGCATCAATACCGATAACTTTAAACTACCAATACAGTGCCTTAAACCAGCGCCTATACCCCGGTGCCTATGTGCTTTTGATATAGCTGACAGCGATTATATCAGGCCTCGTAACATAGACAGGAGTGTCATGAAGGAGTGTAAATATGACGCCTTAGGGAGAAGAAATAAGGCTGGGTAAGAAATATGGCAAGGGACGAAACATGACTCTTTCGGATCGAAAAAATGGCACGACGCTGGGCCTATAAATGTTGGAACATAGCACGGTATCAGTGTGTTAAAACTGCAGTTATGGATGTGGACCTATGATGGCTGCGTGTACTCGCGGGTACCCACTACCCGCGGGTTACCCGCTACCTGCGGCTCAGCATTTGAGGCCGTGCCCGGTCCAGCCAGCCGGCATCATCGGGTACTCGTACCCGAGCACAGCTCTATCTATACCGCGATTCACGACAGAAGGTAACTGCAGCAGCGTCTCGGAAAATGGAACTAGCATAACTAAGCAAATGGCGAATTACCTTTTGCTTAAGACCAGTTGGTCAGGTGATGTAGTTCGCTAAGCGGAACCAGCATAATAGGTATATATTTACATCGTCCTTGGTTATCTTTGTATATCCAAGGACGAGCAGAGCAGTGGAGGGCAGTGGCCATCTCCGCACAGTTTTGCTTGGTTCCCTCACCCGCATGTTCATCACTGAAGAAAAAGAAATTGTCATAACTGCAGCCATCAGGCCAATCTATTGATGGACTGTTATTAGAAAGGAATTATAGTTCGATAAGTTGAGGGCACATCTTAGTTACTAATTTATTTCGGAGTTCCTGACTATAACGACAAACAATTAATAGCCTCTTATTAACTCGTTTTTCAAGAGCAATCAATAGGCTCATTTTTATTTACGTACACTATACTGAATATCGATTTTAGGTTGGTGGCACTTGTATCCATTCGGTGAGCGTTATTTTGACACCCAATTTGGACTCGGTCGTGGTCGTCTTTGGCACGACAAACAAATCGATCTTGACTTTTTCTTGCCTTACTACGGCTTTCGTTTCAATTATACTTTTGTAAGATTTTTTATTCATAACCTATAATTGTTTTATTTGACGAACAACCGTGTCTACTTGATAAGAAAAATAGATATATAAATCGTAGGATTTAATAAATATGCTGATATACTTCAGTAGGCAATAGATATATAATTTATATAACTTATATAAGTGACTAAGCACCGTCGGCCTAGGGGAGCAGATTGTTTTGCAGCAGGGGCAGGCGCGTGGTGGGCGGTAGCATGGGGTAACCATAAAGTGTCCCCAATCTCTCACCCCTACCCCACATTTTTCTTCATAATTTTCGTCAATGTTCCCATAAAATTTTTGCAATTTTGGTCACGATTAGTAAAATCGTCCGCTCGCGTTCGGTGAGGGGAATATATTGAATATTGTTTAGGGAAGATGCATAACTTAGGGAGTAACCCCACGGTACGAACACCAGCAACATAAAAATTTGTCTAATTGTAATATAATTTGACCAGTCATCACTTAGTAAATACTTTTAATTTCGTATATTGTATAAGCTTTCATAATGGGTTTTACCTTTACCATAATATAATTGTCACTAAAAGCATTGCGGACTTCGAATATTATCACAGCGGGAAACGACGCAAGAGATTCTATTCCGACGCTACCCGTTACCAATATAATCCACCCACCATGCAATTGATTAAGCAAACATAAAATCACTGCAAACGTTGGTAGCCGTAACTACAATGACCTGTGTATGTGCATAGTTTAACAATTTCTCAAAATTATTAGATTTCCATGCCAAACTGATTGACTCTAAAAAACTTTAATGGAAAATTTGACAAAACCCTGTTATTTCACATGGCTTTCCGGTCAATTTCGAAAACATTCAGCAGATGTGGAGTTCATGAGTATATGATCGTGCAAAATTTTTGGTGTCACTATTTGTTGAGCATCGACAAGGTTTGCGGGCTTTAGGCGTCAGACCGGGGGTACAAGACATAGTAAATAGGAACAACCAAAACTTTCGTCGATTCAAATTACTAATTAAATTGGGTTTTGAAATGCCGTTAATTTGTCTAAACTTTACACCCAATATATAGCACAATACACTACGCCTAAGCACTGAGCATTGAGACTAAGCGTAAAATCCTAGGCTATTACGGTGAATGTATTCATACTAATTCATATCGCACTCACAAGGACGAGGTTCCGCTGGTACTGCAATATTACTCTCAGCTAACCATAGCCGATTTTACAATATTCTTTTTCAGACATATAATCTGAATTTTTGGCAGAGTCGGTTAATATCGGAGATCAGGTACAAAAATGTCCCAACTCCAGTTGAGCATATTACAGTTGATCCTTAGTTTACATTCTCTGCAACGACTATAATTGTTAATTGAGTTGCAGTTGTAAAAAAAGTGATGCAGTAATAAACCGTATACGGTATGTAAAAATTCAGACATTTCAAAATGTTTACGCGATCAGCTCCAGCACATCATTCATACCTTTTGAGCTTAGTATAGCTGATTATAATTTTAATGTTGCCGTTATTGAACACACATTCGTCCCAGACATTTACCCGCACAGCGTTCCAAAGCTCGCTACGCACTGCCCGCGGCTTAGTGAATTTGCACCGCAGAGCGACGTGTGGTACCAGGGGTTGAACTGATTTATATACTTCCAACTCTGAATATTACATTAATACCCCTTTTAATTAATCTCCGATGCATTTTACACAAGGTTGCTATGTTATATGATTTTCATTTCTACGCAGAATTTTAGCCTGAAACACGGAACCATCACGATGGTTTTATAAAATTTGCTAATTTAGCAAAAAAGACGTTTTGTGAGCACTATAACGAAGCTGCACAGCAATCCGTTTCGCAATTTCACCACTAAACTGAACATTTTTTAGTAAAAGTGGTCATAATTTCAACAGTTTTTCGCGTATACCAAACTAGCAAAACCATTCTTTGTGAATTCTGTGTATCTATCTGGAGAACCAGCTTATACACGGTATAAATTTTATTTTAGTGTTTTATTACAGATTTACCCCGAAGGATTTATCGCATTTAGCTATCCAAGATATATTCAGCCACCGTATGAGTTTCCGTCACCGCGATGGCCAGACGAGCCTGATCCGAGTCTTATTGCTGCATTTTTGTCGCCACAGAGTTTTATGTTTGTGGGTGAAACCGGAATTAGTCATGTCTGGTATCGAATAATCTCGAGGTAAAAAAGTTTATTAATGACATTATTTTCAACTTCGTAATTGGTATATATTCAGCTACCGTATGAGTTTCCGTCGCCGAGATGGTCCGCCGAGCCTGATTGCTGCTTTTCTATCACCACAGAGTTTTATGTTTGTGGGTGAAACCGGAATTAGTCATGTCTGGTATCGAATAATCTCGAGGTAAAAAAGTTTATTAATGACATTATTTTCAACTTCCCAATTGGTATATATTCAGCCACCGTATGAGTTTCCATCACCGTGCTGGCACGTCCAGCCTAATCCCAGTCTTATTGCTGCATTTTTGATGCCACAGAGGTTTATATTTGTGTGGTGAAACAGCAATTAGTCATGTCTATTATCAAATAATCTTGAGGTAAAGAAAAGTTTATTGGCATCATTTCCAACTTCCCAATTAACGTATATTGTGAAAGCGAACATTTTGATACCGAATAGCTTGTCCACCAAGGTATTGGTTCTGAAATTTTCGATACCGCTAATATTTTAGTATCGGATCACGTTATTTAGAATGGCAATACAGCTGCGTTTTCCGCAATTGTGTTACATTTTCCAGGCGTATGAGTGTTATTCAGAAGCTTCCCAAGCACTCTAACCGCAATACAACTTCGTTTTCTGGTCGCAAATATGTTATTCAAGATCTCTTCATGTACGCCATCCGCAATGCAGTTTTCTTTTTCAGTCACACGAATATTACTCAGGATCTCCCAATGCATTATAACCGATATGCAGTTACTCCTTCTATTCACATGAATATTATTTGGAACCTCCCCATGCACCTAGCCGCAATTCAGTCACATGAAGTTTTATTTAAGATCTTCCCAAATATATTTGCAATACAGCAGATATTTTATTATTATTATTATTTATTATTGATAAATTGAAGCGGCCACAGCGTAGCTAACCTCTGCAAACCGTACTAACGTGGTAACAACGACCAGTACCGTTCGCTTCAGTGTCCATTGTACAATCTATCATAACTGCATTTTGTAAATGAAAATAGTCAGGCAGCTGTCTCATTGTCCACTATGACCACAATAGCTGAAATATAAATTCGCGTTAAAATTTTCCAACAGCAGCAAACACATGCCGGTCACAGACATAAACATGCCTGGAGTCTGCATAATCCCGGTTAGCACGACGACATGCAATTCTGGGACATCCTGTAGTTAATTATTATACAGCAACTATGCCAGGCTAAGGATCCAGCCTTTCCTGCTAAGTCTGTACTATATTGAATATCCAAAGCAATCATTTGTATTAACCACGCAGTTTTGTCGGATTTTGAAGTCAAAATTAGAATCAAAGAAGTTTCTAACTACGCATTAGCATTATTCAGTTTGTGCATTAACTTATATACAAAATTGTAATACATGTGGCAGGAAAATGAAAGCAAAGAAATAGTAAACAACTTTTAATATCAGCCTAACTTGTTTACAACGCGATATATTTATACACTTTATCTTCATAGTATCTGTTTGAGTGTTTCTTACACGGAACCGAGAGGTCCAAAAAATAGTCACGGATAACGGCTTCATTAAAAAAAAGACCGCGAGCTATGCAAATTTCGACGATACAAGTATAAGCGACTCAACCATAATCTATTACGCATCTGGAAATGCAATTTGGCTCATAGGAAATATATTCCATGCGTGGTTATATGTTCAACTCGTAAGAAGTCATGAAAAGTGTTAATGAACTTTTTAGATTACTCAAAAGTCGTGCCGCAGCAGAGGAATAATTATTTGGTACAATTTCAGTTTGATTTCAGTTTCTTCTTCTCTTCACTTCTCACATAGCAGAATTTAAGTATAACACGGTAATATTTCGCCCCAAAAGTGTCAACCTTGACGTTGCAGATTGCAACGATTTGGAAATTACAAGAATTGCTTGATATGATTTTACAGCAGTATATATTTCTTTGATGTGTTTTTTGGGATTCGCCGTTCGTCAGTACTGAATTCGGCTAATGTAGCCCTGAAGAGTGACACGAAACTATGCCCTAAAATCATGGCGGGTTTAGGCAATATCCGTTGAGGGACGCTTTTTGTGTTTGCATGGTGGAAACCATAGGTGGACAGAAATGATTACAACACCCAAACGTTACAATCATTTAAGCCATATTTACCCATGAAGCACCGAGCTCCTCCCCGCGTGGCAATAACAATAGTGAAAATTGACAAAAATGAGGGAAAGCCAGCTAAAATTGGGCGAAATTTTAGCATAAATAGCGTAAAATGGACAAAAAATTATCGAAACTATGAAAGATTACGGTTTTCCAAAGATACCAAATATTTACCTGTGCCCCTATGGGCTCTTCACGGCTCCGTACTTGTCCTCCTCTCCCATCTGAGACTATCTATCCGCCATTATTCCGAAGACCCTTGGACACTATGGTGTAAACTGAGGCTACTGCCGAAGAAACTTGGCTGCGTTTCCTGTTTAAATTTGAACTTGACTCAGCTAGTAATAACTCTTTTTTGCAACCGTATTTTGGGTCAAGAAAGCTAAAGAATGCTGCAATCTCGCAACCATTTAGACATTGTATAAACAAAATTGCGATAACACAGTATATAAAATTCATGTGAACATGTTAATTTTCCGCCAATTATATTGTTCTGGTGCTAAAAGAAAATAGGAAAAAGGATTATTTCCGATATATATACTGATTGTCCCTTTAACTCCAAAGTAGCCTTTGTATCGTTGAATCCTTAACACAGCAGCCCCAATGAATCAAATCAAAAAACACTGAGACACATAGTTCATTAAGAAGCATCACAATGAAAGCGAATAACAATTAACTTGCAAACTCAGTAAAAGTAAAGTGTCGGAACATGCGCTGTTGGCAACTGACAGCGTTGGGCGTGAAAGGGTTGTATATAGTGCAATAAGAACACTAGGACTTACAGCACGGCTGTCTACAGACTTTTTTCCTTAAAGCATATTCATTACTATACGCTAAATACCATCCATACATGATGACGCTCCAAGGTCTCAGGTGGGTTGTTGGGTGTGGCGGGGTAGGGGGACGTCGTCCAAATGAGGTAGACACGTTAGGGAAGGTCCTAAAGAAGTGTGCTGTAGGAAGATAACGACCTCTTCTACCTTCTCCCCTCTCGACGAAGATCCATTTTATCCTCATTTTTACCACTTTCCACCCTATTCCTAGCAATTTTCCTAAAATTTTGCGCGCACCTTCCGCGCGGGAATGGGCGAGTGTGGAGCACCAGGGGGTTGGGTAGGAAGTACCCTCAGGGGTTAGACCAGGTCTACAGAAACGGACCCCCTGAACGCCTGCTTTATCATGTATGGCTAATTACGGACAGATATAGAATACTAATATCTTAAAAGCAGCTCGAGAGTGATAGGTTTGAGCCATACAAGCTCAACGTCCGAGGGCCCAGGAGCTGGTTTTCGGGTCCTGGCAGGATGAGTATGAGAGTCCGAACCTCAGGGGTTAACCCCTACTTTGTCCCTATAAGGTTTGAGCGGTCATTTTATAATGTTTTCCGTTTCGTCTCGGACGCGTGTTCTAGTGCTTGCACCCAAACATATCTCACGAACAACAGTTTGTAAACCGAAATCGAATTTGTAAATCGAATAGTGGTACGTTCGGCCTCGAAAAAATTAGTATATATGTTAACAATCCACCACAGTATGTGCTGGGAAACTAGATGGCATAAATTTTCTGTACAAAGTCCACATTTGGTTGCCATTTCTGTTTTCGTACATAGCATAAACCCTTGCCGGCTGGCAAAATAGTTAAATAATTAACAATTCTGTTATATAAATATTTTGTACGGTAATTACCATGCTTCCGTGTTGTATTTTAAAGCAATTTTTTTTGTTTTATACTTTTTATAATAATTTTTTCAGACCAATTCGACTAATACAAAATCGGTTACGAAACGAAAATATACTTCAGCAAGCTGACTTGAATCGAGACACTCCAGTGTTCAAGGATGCACGTGGACGTGCCGCGTTTACCACGTATGGCTCGGAAATCCTGAAGCTTCAAGATGGTCGGGTCGAAGATCCTGTAATGTTGGATCTTATATCGAGGTAAACTCAATGTTCAGTACTGCAAAGGACACAATGACTAAAATTTCGTTTTACATTTATTTTACTTCTCCAAAATATGCAAAATTTTGAAACTTGTGAAGTAGTATCAAGCCAGCAGCAAGAACACAAAGATGTTTTATGTGTTTATATTCTGTTCCTTGGAAATGCCATAAAATGGAATATGCCAAAATTTGTACAGGGGCAGCGCTTGTGGGTCTTTTGTAGTTAGAGACACATCTTTTCTATTTTTTGAATGGAACATTTTATCGGAAATGTGTGTTCTGTTGGACGCACCCAGCCCGCGAAACAAAAATTGTGCGCTGGACATTTACGCATTTTGCACAAGCAATTTGCAGCTTCGGTGCATTGAGCAGCTTTAAGCCACAATCGTGATGCTATGACACTGTTTTCGACATTTGTGGTACTTAGTATATTAAACCTTGCAATGAAAGGTGGTGTATGTGTAATATTAGGTGTGCCGCTGTTGGTTAGTGAACAGATTCTATATACCCAGTTAAATGTACAACAATTATTGTTACAATTGTTATCGGATGTTGTCGTCAAATTGTCGTTTGGAAAGGACGACTGATGTACGATAGATGATAAATTTTACACCGCTATTGGAAATTATGAAATTTTTCTAAAATAAGTCTTATGCATGCGATCCAAAATCGAAGCGCATTAAACGTTTCCATTCTTATGGAAAAAAAGATAAAACGACAATGAAGCACAAAATACGTAGATTGATCAGGACTCTATAGTTAACATAATCTATGCTGCTAAACTAAAAATAATTGGCTGCTTCTGCTGCTGCTGCTGTTGTGGCATAGATCATTTCGATATTATTTGTTCTTTGAGTTTGTTGTAATATTAGAAGGTTTTTACAGTAAATTAATCCATTTTTCCCTATGACTTTTGAACGGTTGGCATGCATGGTCAGACTGTTTATAAGCCATTCGATTTTCTTAGCGAGTCATATAAAATGCCATTCAATACGACTAAATTAAAATTAAAAACCAAAAATTTAAAAATAGAAAAGTGAAAACTTGATATTTTTGTCTGTAATGACTGTGGCACATCGTGCGTAAGACCGAAATGCATCATTAAGGATAATTTAAAATTTTTTACCCGTTTCAAATAAATAAAATATGTTTGAAGCACTATTCCACCATAACTTTAAATACAATTCGTTTGATCAGGCTCATTTTTATACTAATCGATTTAATAACCGAGTCGAGAACAAAATTATTCTAACAATTAAAATAGAAAGCAAATTTAATTTAAACTTTGATATTTTGTCTGAAATTATTATGTTACATCGCGTATTATTTTTCAAATTTCACATAAACCATTATTATTGAATAAATCAGTTCTTATTTCGGCATGTGTTGAACAAACTGTTACTATTGCTAGGTATCCAAGCCGGATCATTTTGCTAAAGCTCGCCAAACGAAAAATAATAAAAATAATAATAATAATAATAATAACCGCTGAACTACGACTACTCTGTTGCTCGCATCTTAGTCTTTTTAAAACGAGAGCGAATAGCAACACGCAGCCGAACACATGCCATGCAACAAACTCAGCTAACGCACTTTTTCGTATTGTATAAACTGGCCGTAAAAAATCGCATGCGTTTAAGGGCTAAAATTCTTAAATATAATAACGTGTTTCAAAATTGGCTATGTCATATGAAATAATTATGAAACATTAACAAATACTAAAAATAAAAGCTAAGCTAAAGATAAATGCCAAAACTCCAACTGTTGCTTGAAAAATCACACTGAAACTTTTGAAATTAATAATTAATAAAATTGAGTTGTAAAGTTCAAGTGGCATAGTCAAACGAGCTAATGAACTAGTGTTAGTGATTCGGTGTTCGATATGCGACGTGAACATGGATTACTTATCATGTACTGTTAATACATATTTTTCAAAGTGGGAAAAGAATTTTATTTAGATTGCTACATGTCAGATGCACTATGCGGCTATTTAGACAGAGTATGAAATTTGTTTGTGCATGGTTTTCGCGACACCGTCATTCAAAACAACTAGATTCAGATACTATAGATAAGTTAATATTGGCTCTGTCTCATACACAATCTGTTCTGACATATAGTACAAATATGTGCTCTGTAGCACTAGATGGTAACGTGCAGACTATTGGCAGACAAATCTTTCACATGAAGGTCATTAATATTTTATATTCCAGGGACATACACGAAGGTATGGTTGGTATGCGCGGTTTTACAGCCGATTACGCACTAATAGTAACATGGGAACGAATGGGTTATGGTGGCGCACCAAAGTCTACTTCCCTCGATCAGTACAACCAAGTCAAACAATGGGTTAGTTCCGTCTCACACTTATGCATCATTTACAACAAGATGCGTGCGCATGGTCCTAATTATGTCACACGTTCAAATGGGCTAGCTGCTATGTCACGCATACAATCCAGCTTGACTATTAACACTTTCAATAGCCTAGCTAGGCTCTGCATTTGTCATCGAGTGTCGAGCCGGACTGTGCTTTTGTCACGAGGCGTTCAGCTGAGCCCTATAACTTAAGCCAGAGACCATTTAGTCCGCGAACATTACGTTTTATTATACGTATCTAAATAATGCCTCAAAAGCGGCATACAGCTTAAAACGATAATTGTATATATTAAAACAAATATATGACTTATAATTAATGTGAAAATTCTATAGAACACAATGCTATTACACTAAGCACAATACTAAATAAAATTTCTCAATTGACAGTTCAGCCGGCCGCTGTGTTGGTCACGCAGAGCCTAGCTAACCTCCTTGTTTGTCGCATTAAGCTAGCTAAGCTATAAAAATGTACCATAGTAGTCCAGTTAAGCTATAGTTCATCCAAACTAGTTGAGTTGAACACGTGACATAATTTGGCCCTGACACACGCATCTTATCGTAAATGATGCATTAGTTTTCTTAATAAATTTCAAACCCTCTTCCGGCTACATGCGCTATATGTCATAGGGTGCTATAGGTATAACTGTGCCATATATCATTGTAGCAAAAACATCAATGGTACTCGGTTATATGTGTCCACGCTTTCAAAGAAAGCTTCTAAATAATCGAAATTTGGGCTGAAGGCTAATCAATCCTATGCATAAGCGATTAATTACTAATTTAAACCTAAATTGTCATCACTTTACGTAACCATATCATAATTAGCATATACATTCTTTTAATTAGCTGCGGTGCTTTAACGACCAAGCAATATATATTCTGTATTGTTGAAACAATGAAAATGATCGATATATCGCTATGTTTTTGCCCAGTCGTAGCGACTATTGAATCATGCAAAAAATGCGGTAGAATAGAACCATGAACATGCTGACAAAAATACTACATTAATACTATCTAACAACTCGGATTAGTTTTGTTTGACGCAGAAATAAAAGTATACAACTTCCAAAAACAGGAGTTTAGTTTAACTTCTAGAGATGTCGCAGAATAGCTTCCCTTGTTTGAGTGATACCCACAGATTATCTTAGCTTCTTCATGTTCACCACGCTGTGCTGTCGCCTGTATTTCCGCTCAAAGCTGTTGCCGAGACGTTTTTGTCAGTTTTAGAGTTAAAACGTAAGATGCACCGACCAACGTTGACACTTATGAAGATGAAGGCCGCCATTCACGTTTATAATGACTATTCAATGCGGAACATCCAAATTAATTACAATTTAACAATTAAGAATTATATATATGAATGTGTCGTAGCTCACAGATCAATATAAGAGAATGTTTCCGTCTGATCAGTTTATTGCACTATTTTATGGTAATATTGAAAGGAAGCCCGTCTTTTTTCAGCAAAATACCTACCAATTGATCGTTGCAACCGACGAAGATCGAACCGTTGTCATGTTCAACTATGCAAATGTCAACTGGACGTCTTCAACTGCAGCAGGTGCTTTCAGTGGCCGTGGTGGCATGCAATCTGCTGTGGTAAGTCCTCATTACGGCGCTGTTTTTTCCATTTCAAATTTCTAAATTGCTATATATGGTGTCCGTACATCTCTGTACAACTAGCAACTCGCTAGCTAGGGTGAAAAGCAGTGAGCGTGGCTTTATTTTTAAGTTGGTATATTGTTTAATCACATACAACAGGCTAGGTTTTATGGAAACACTGCGTCCAGGCCTCTCTAACCGTAAACCTATTGAAAATACTAAAACCTCGTCGTGCCTAATCCCATCGAAAACAACTGATAACGCATCAAGTATCTGTCCTCGCCTCTAGATAACCAAACCATCTTTTATTCATCCTAGGCAAATCTTGGTGACCACTACGTAACCAAACGTGAAAACAGACTATATTCTGGAAATTATTTTCATTGACCCTAAACCCATTGAAGCCTCATAAAAAAGGCATGAAATATGAACCTTTTATTCTAATTAACCAAATCATTGTATTCAGCATACCGAAAAACCTCTATATAGAACATTTTTGATGCCATAAGCCATTCCAATGAAGACCAACTGTATTCTGGAAATCGGATTCATTGACCTGAAACCCAATGAAAACGTCCGCAGAACCTATATAAACAATTCTGGATTACCTGTACGCAATACGTAATCCAACAACTGAACACATACTATATCTGGAAGCCGGGTTTATGGTTCCTTAACCCTAAACCCACTGAACCCCCATGAACAGGCATGAAATGTGAACACTGTGCTCTAGATATCCGAAACATTGTATGTAGCCTTAAAAATACCAATATACAGATAGTTCTTTATGCCCTGCGCGCAAAAAATAATCTGAAAAATGAAAGCGCACATAAGCTTGATAACCTAACAGGTCCTCATCGTAATGTAAAAACAAGCAATAACACGACAAAGTTTGAAAAATCACTATGTCTGGCAAAGGATCGACGAACTATATTCGGGCCCGTAGCGGCCCAGGGAGTGATCCACTAACAAGTCGTGGTCTGCAGAGTTTTAGTTCTCGATGAGCTGATTGTCTCCATTTTCGATGCGAAGCTTGTATCGCTAGATATAAGCTGTGAAACACTGGTACCCGTATGGCTATATCTAGCAAAGAACCTTTAAAATCTGTTCATTCTGTTCATTCTGTTCTAAAAATAACTGGATGCTTCTCATGAACTGTTGGGTTTTCTGCAATTTCGGGGTCATATGTGTCTGCTGAAGCCTGTTGCATTCTATTCTATGCATCTACAGTTCTGCATTTGTGTACCTACGTATTCTCGACTTTGCCGTAAAATTCATCTGTTATCAATTCAAATTAGCAGAATAAACAACATAGTAAGGGATTTAATCACCTTTTCTTAGTGCCATGTAACTCCTATTATTATTATATATGTTAGGAGCATCATTTGCTTGGAATAAAAAAACGACTCCAAATGTAAAATTTCGGGCGCTGGCGCGAGTTGAACACGTGCCTTCCGGACTGGTAGCACGGGACAGCGTGCTAGACCACTCGACCACGTTTTAATACCCGTGTCCTGTATTACATTGCGGACCATTTGCACTGTGGTTCAAAGTTTCTCAGAAAGGATTGAAACGCCGCAGATAATGTAGTCTTAATAAATTAGAACGAGTAGAAAGTAATTAACAGCAATAAACAAAGCGGGTTGAAACTTATTAACAGCAATAAACCTTACCAACGTGGCATAAATATGGAAAACTAGCATTAGAATTTGGCAATTACAGCCAGTAAATCGTTACAAAATCACTACGCTATTGCAATGACTTGGGATACCATTTTAAGCTTTTTACTTTTAGCTTTTACTCATTTAACTGGTGTGTTTCTAGTTTGCTCAACCATTGAAAAATCAGATTCCTTCAGCAGTTGTTTAGTTTACACGAAAGTTACGCTGGATTAAAGGAAAAAAAATTTTGGTTGCTATTACCTACGCTAAACCCAACGGTAACAAGATATTAGTCAAGGGACAGGGATATAAGAAAAAAATCTGAAAAACACCTCTAAAATGTCCTGACAAAGAAAAACACCTCATTAGAGTCTCGAACGCGGTCTACCGGCGTGTAAAGCATAAGCAGTTGCGGTACGCTATTATTTTAACATTCGATTGATTGTCGTTCATTTATGACGTCCTTCAGTAAAAATGTTGAAGTGGAGGATGAATACTTTAAATGTGTACTTGTATCCTTATAGCTTTTTAACAATACTTCGAGTCTAACATTTATGCGGACCCCATGAATCTGAAGAATGCCCCATCCCTTAACTACCACGGTGGTTAACCTCTTGGAGATATGTATAAAACGTAACTCGGAAATAATAATAAAACGGCAAATAAAGTTCGTC
Source organism: Trileptium ribeirensis (assembly GCA_030248225.1). NCBI lineage: Eukaryota > Metazoa > Nematoda > Enoplea > Enoplida > Thoracostomopsidae > Trileptium > Trileptium ribeirensis. Next base: position 1,288 of record JASANE010016388.1, on the reverse strand, counting down.
CGAGAATCAAACCTCGATTACACGCACAAATATTAAAAATTTGACCTTCTGAGACTCCATATTATATACGATTAGTATGGAAATTAAGGTACCAACGTGGGTTGCGTGAAGGCTCATCATGAAATATACTGGCGGTCTCGCGTTCAACGACACTAAATTAAGTTTTCTTAAGAGTAAATTACGCAAATTTTAACAGTTTCGTAGGAGCGTGTAGGTAGCGTACCTACAGAGCTTAAACAAAAACCACTCGGAAGGTAAAACGTAAAATAGATTGACCCTGTTATTATATATTTATATTGCTCCTAGAAAAGCGATTAATATGCATTAAATCTTGATAACAAATATAGTTTACGCTCTATTTGTATAAATTCTCATCTTATTAAAACCTTTAATTTGAGAACTTTCGCAACGTCGAATGGCGTAGTGGTATTTACTCCTAGTCTGGCATAGCAGGTCAGTCGCGTTTTCCGAAGGGTGGTCAACGTACAAGATTAAAAATTGGACCCATACCGCAGACATGCATTTAGCATCATTATTTTGAGAACTTTCGCAACGTCGAACGGTGTAGTGATATTTAATCCTAGTCTGGCATAGCAGGTCAGTCGCGTTTTCTGAAGGGTGGTCAACGTACAAGATTAAAAATTGGACCCATACCGCAGGCATGCATTTAGTATCATTAACTTGAGAACTTTCGCAACGTCGAACGGTGTAGTGATATTTACTCCTAGTCTGGCATAGCAGGTCAGTCGCGTTTTTTGAAGGGTGGTCAACGTACAAGATTAAAAACTGGACCCATACCGCAGGCATGCATTTAGCATCATAAGATTATTCAATAACGCTCAATGATTGGATGGGTAGTGTTAGCGGATCTATTCATATATTCTCTGATACAACGTTCACTGCCGATCTTGGCAAATGTCGAAAACATTGTCACATCATTGCGGAAGTGACAAATAATTGCATAATACATAATAATAGTAATGCATAGTTGATACATACATAAGCTATAATAAACTACATTGCAATTATTAGAGGCAAGAATTTGTACCGGGGCGCGCTCCAGCTTTGACCGACACCCGATTACAAACGGCCCGAAATATTACAGTTCCGTGCTGGGCCAGCCGAGTTGTGCTGTAAAATTTCGATTCGTTCTTTACCTCAGTCAAAGAATGGATGGCTAGTACGCTTCGATAATCTTGGGTTTTTTAAGAATTTTTTGTCGGGCTCATTTTATATACGCGTTTTAGCTTGATAACGCCTGTATCCTTTATGCCGAGCTTGCCTACAC
>JASANE010016387.1:0-39082 GCA_030248225.1 Trileptium ribeirensis | reverse complement strand
TTGCCCTGTTATAATAGGACCTTAGATTTGACTAAGGCTTTGAAACATTAAAACTTAGCATAATTGATACCCTGAATATCGTAGTCTATCCTTATAAACAATTTAATTGCGTGTTGATTAATAGGGAAGAGCACAAAGGCTGACAACGTAATAATATCGCTTAAATTTCATAGACTGTCAGTACAAAATTTAAAACGTTTAATGTTAGAGGACGCAGAAAGATCCCTTTGCAATGTGACAAAATAATATTAAAAACTAAGCCGTTTTGACGCATCAGCGTATTACGTTTTTCTGGGACCTTAAAGAACTCCAATAAACTGAGTTCAGAACGAAAAGAACAACCACGAAATGTAACTACAGTTTGTAGTTTGCAAGTTGTCCGTTTACCCTTTGCTTTGGGGTAACTAACTAATGTGTTGATATCTGTTGGAGATCGTTCTCAATTAGCGTCTGAAAGTTCAGCTTTCTGAAAATCTGCATTTCGGGCCCGGCGCCCCAGGACGGGGCCCCACCATGTCGGGATGACTTTGATCTCTTGACGTGTACACGTGTTTTTACGATTAATCTCGTGTTGTTTTCTTACAGCCATCCAATGCCTCTCGGCAGTGTACACTCACCAAAATGTCCTCGTCAGAGCGCCTTTTGAGAAGTTGACGCAAATGTCACGTGTCGACACGACACGTGATCGGGGACACGTGTAGCAATGGGAAATATGTATGAACAGAAAAATTTTTGCTTTACAACACATTCAGAGTGAGACGTGTTTTAACTTCACTGAAATTTCACGGGGTTTTCACTGAATATTCGGCCATGCGTTTGGGCGGCGGGCAGAGCTCAATACCGTGGAGGCACACAACGGGGTAGGCGGACAAACCGGGAATTGGCGGGCGCGGCGGGAAACACGGTGAGCAAAAATGGACAGCAAAGACGCCGCATGTTGAGATCTGTATGTTGTGGGCAACAATAGGTATGTGGACAAATAACAATGCGGTAAGGAATTGTGGATGAGGGAGGAGCGCGACGCGACGAGATAGCGAAGTGGGGCAAGTAGGCGTTTTTTTTACGCAGAGCTATGTAAAAATAGTTTACCATATGAACATTTTATTTTTATTGATATTTCAATATAAACTAAGATTATACAAATCCAACTTGTATTTTAACTACAAATATGATTTCTGATAAAACTGTTTCTGATCTTAATTTAGGGGTACTTTTTGCGATACACCATTCAAAACTATCGAATTTGAGGCATATTTTTTGTTCAAAATATATAAAAAAATAAAATATATTTCTCTGTAGAATATATTTTAAAACTCGCAGGAATCTATCTTTAAAAATTCATACTGTTAGTTTTTACATCAAACAATATCAAAAAATTGAGCCATATTACGGACTGTTTCAGGGAAGTTTTATGTATGGAAGGTATCGTTATTTCGTAGATTTGTAAAACGAAAAATAATTAAACGTTAATCTTGATTATTAAACGATCTTCCACGTGGCAAAGAAAATATTTTACAGATGCTATTTATTAGAATAGTCGACTTTAGAACTTTTTATAAGATTGTTTTTTTGAGAAACGAATTATATAAATATTTTTAGAGTTGCACAACATTTCGCACATATTAAATAAAAAAATGAAATTCTCATGTTTATATTAAATATTATGAAATTGCAGATAGCCTCTGTTAATTAATACTATAATACAGAAGCACCAATCGAACCCATATTTCTGTATTATAGTTGTAATTAAGCAGAGGCTATCTGCCAATTTCATAATATTTAATATAAACATGAGAAAATTTCATTTTTTTTATTTAATATGTGCGAAAACTTAATGTTGTGCAACTCTAAAATATTTATATAATTCGTTTCTCAAAAAAACAATCTTTTATAAAAAGTCTTTTCGAGTTATCTAAAGTCAACAATTCTAATGATAGTCTGCAAAATAGCATCTGTAAAATATTTCTTTGCAGTTTTACATGATGGAGATCGTTAATAATCGAGTTAAATTTGAACGTTAATTCTTCGTTTTTACAAATCTACGAAATAACAATACCTTCCAGTACATAAAACTTCCCTGAAACAGTCCATAAATTGTGTGGCTCAATTTTTGATATTGTTTGATGTAAAAAACCTAACGGTGTGTAAAATTTTTAAAGATCGGGGTGCCTGCCGAGTTTTTAAAATATATTCTACAGATATATTTTATTATTTTTTTATATATTTGAATAAAAATATGCCTCAAATTCAATAGTTTTGAATGGTGTATCAGCAAAATATACCCTGATTTAATTGCGGAGACAGTTTTTATCAGAAATCATATTTGTAGTTAAAATACAAGTTGGATTTGTATAATCTTAGTTTATATTAGAAATATAAATAAAATAAAATGTTAATATGGTAAACTATTTTTACATAGCTCTCTACATAAAACACCTCCTTGCCCACTTCCCACTATTGTCCACATCACGCTCATACCCTCATCCCACAATTACTTACAACCATCTCTTGTCCACATCCTATTGTTGCCCACAACACACATTTGCCCAGATCTCAACGGTACCCACATCCCGTTCTTGTCCACATCCCCCTTTTTTGCCCACATTTTACTGTTACCTACATTCCCGTCTTGCTCACATACTACCTTTACCCACATCCCAATTTTACCCATATTCCATTTTTGTCCACTCCCCATTATTGTCCACATCTAACTCTTGCCCGCGCCCAACGCATGGGCGAAGTATTTCAGTGAAAAGTTCATGAAATTTCAGTGAAGTTAAAACACGTCACTCTGAATGTGTTGTAGAAACAAAGTTTCTGTTAATACATGTTCCATTTTTGCTTACTCAATACGACGTACCTAATATACAATCACGTATACACATATCGACACTGGTAAACGGTTGCTTGCTTGAGTCAGGCGGCGGGATACAAGCTTCTCCGAAGGCACTCTGACAAGAACGTTTTTCATCGTTACACTGCCAACATTGGATAGCTGTAAAAATCGTTAAAGCAACACAATTCTAATCGTAAAAACACCTGTACATTAGAGATGCAAAGTCATCCCGACATCCAGCCCGAAATAGGCTCACTTAGCCCCTGGGGCGCCGGGCCGAAATGCAGATTTTCAGAAAGCCTGAAGCTCAGACGCTAATTGTGAGACAATACCAACGGATATAGACACATTAGTTAGTTACCCCAAAGCAAGGGTAAACGGGACAACTTCAACTACAACTAGTTACGTTTGGTGACTGTTCTTTCGTTCTGAACTCAGTTTATTGAACCCTCTTTAAGGTCCCAGAAAAACATTAATACGCTGACAATGCGTGCCAAAACAGCTAACTTTTAATATTATTTTGTCACATTCAGAACCGTAGGATCTTTACTGCGTCCTCTAACGTCTAAACGTTTTAAAGTTTATTACTGACGGCTTGTATGAAACATAATTTTAAGCGATATTTATTACGTTGTTGGCTCTTATCTCTTCCACTGCTTGATGTCAACCACGCAAATAAAATTGTTTTTATTGTATTCAGCAACTAAGAAAAGCGGGTAAAGCAAAGACTTCGATCTTAAGATATATGCATGTTGTACCGTTGTCGATTATGCTAAGCCTAATACCAAAGCCTTAGTCAAATCTAAGGTCCTTCTATAACGCTCCTGCTAAACCAAAGACTTATTCTGGGGTACTGATACGGAAATACACTTCTTTAAGAAAATATAATGCTACGCAGTTAAACTTTACCAAAACCCGAAAATCTATAAATCCATTCAAGCCATAAGCGTATAACAAAATTGAAGAATGGCAAAATTTGACTAATTTGTCCCATAATGAAAGATTTTCAGCCCGTCTCAAAAAAGTTACCCACATACTCAATATTGGTTTAAAACAATGAAGTCAATGTGTGTATCGGCATAAATAATCCTATGAACCATGCGTGTAACAAAGGTCCGTCTGCTTTAGCAGAATAAACAGTTCTGGCAGGGCGGTGGGAGTATGGCTACGGGTATCACTCACCACACCTAAGTGCCCAACAACATTCTACTACGACTCGAAACAACTAACGAAATTTATCAATATAGTGAACAGTTACGCTTAAGTATAGAAGAGATTGACAAATATGTTTTGTCCAACTGGCGTTATTTTAGGAAACTCCGTTCGCTACGCTCACCTCGGTTCAAAAACAAGCACGCACGCATTGATTGATTGACTAAATGATTGCCTTTTACACACGAATCATTACATTAACTCACATTGACTTGTACTGAACATTTGCTCATGTTGTTAGCTGCAAAGATGCTAGGAACAGCTTCGAACTGCCAGTGGCTAATACCTGAGCCTCTAGAAGCAAAGCCATCTAGGTTCGACTACGCGTTGCGTAGTGTTTTTCCATGGTACTTAAGCAAATTGCACATAAGTGTGGATATATATAAAAAGGTTCATCAAATTTGGGCAATCGGTTACATAATCTTTATCTCACAGTGATCACAATTGATTCCATCTGCTTTCATCGATAAATTAGAACAACGTTTTGCCTGGAAGCAGTGCTATACACCGGGCCAATCACGCTTTTCAGATTCAAAAGTTATTTTTGTTTTTAATTATTATAGCCGCCTTTTAAATAAAATGTATCACAATTATGCTGAGGATTCATCTATTTTAAAAAATAGATCTTTCGGCAAATTTCTTTCATTGATAAACGCAGTGTTCACAAATCACGGCACGCTCAGTTTTTATGAGATTTGTCCTAAATCTTATGTCTTAGTGAATGAATGTATAGTGTTAAACTTTGATCAAAATGTTTTCAATTTTTAAAGTCACACGTAATCTTTCAGTATCTGGTACCACTAGGGTATCTGTTGGTTGAATATTATCTGTTTATATTCTGCGAACAGTACTTTTGTATTTTATCTCATTTGTAAGAAAAATGTATCTATAATTTAGTTTATTTATATGTATTTTTAACTGTTAACGTTATAATGTAACTGTATTCTGATTTATACTTTTTCGAGAGATTTTTTAAATTGGATTCAGGTGAGGCTCAGGTTCAGCTAAATATTTCTTTAGATAAAAATGGCTGAGCGAGAAAAAATGGAACTAAAACAATATCAATGTAATTTTAATTTCTGCAACTGTAAACTGTTCCCTCTATGTAAATATCATTGCATGCACACATGCAAATACGATGTTTTGTCTGTCTCAAGTTATAGAAACAAATAAGGCCTATTATAATTTCGTGTTGGTGCATAGCTTCAGGTTAAAATTGCTTTTAATATAAAAAGCAATAAGAGTTAAATGCAATAAAGCACATCAACAGGTCAATATTTAGACTTCGGTAATAAATAATGTTTTAGATTTGTTTTATGAAATAACTGAAATGATATTTTAAGAATGTGAGCTTTTAGGGCGGTACCGAGCCTGATTTCATTCAGACCGGGCTGGGCTTCGTGTCTGTTCTTGAAAATTTTCAGCAGGGCCTGGCATACATCGATTTGATTTCGGGTCGGGCCGGGTCAGGCCTGAAAATTTTGGCCTATTATCATCTCTACTGCTGATGTAATGTACAGTTCACTCTAACAGGTTGCTAGAATTATAGAAGGTAAGTATTTCACCGTAATATTTGAATACAATTAAACTTGGACATAATGCTCTTTTATTAATCTTCACAATAATTTACTACGTTCTGAGCGAAAATATGAAAAAGTTCCGATTATTAGTGGATGATTAGCAACAACACTGGCAAAACATTTCTAGACAGCGAAGCTGAAGTTTTTTTATCATTTAAGAATACAACTTTTTAATTAAAATTATATGGCTTTATCTTTTTGGTTTCTAAAACCCAGAGAAACAAAAATATTTTTATAAAAAAAACTTGCTCTCTGACCATCAGGGAAAACTGCTAAAACCCCAATTTGAAATTGTAAGCGCCAATTCTCCAGTAAATCAAAAGATCGACACAAAATGTAGTGTTACTGATTGCGATATTCTACACCAACCTCACTGAGAAAATAGAATAACATAGGTGAAAAAATTATGTTACCGTCTACGATGGCAGTTCGAACCAATAAATATTTTAAGCTAGCTAGTCCCAGAATTCTGCAGTAAGTAAAAAGATTCGACACGAATTGTGGTGTTACTGATTGCGATAATTCTACACCAACTTCACTGAAAAAACCGAATAACTTCGGTGAAAAAATTATGTTACCCTCTACCATGGCGGTTTCAACCAAACCATATTTTAAGTTACCTAAGCCCAAAAATAAGCTTTTTAAAGATGTTTTAGTAGAACGTACAGGGCTATTCATGTGGCGAAGGTCTTACAAGGTGTTTCTCAAACGTGTCTCAAAATACTTTGTTTAATCTAGATGAGTGAAAATTTATGCCAACTATATTAGGTGGTTTCACGAGCAAACGTGACACAAGTACGCTAATGAACAATTTGTGACAAATAATAAGTTATTTTTTAATTAATAAAAATAACGTTTTACTTTTAAATTATATAGTTTTTCAACATATTTCTCACAAAACTAATTTTAAGCTACGCATTTTAAATCAACGTCTCAGATATCTCATCTTCGCATAAGTCGAACATTATTTGCTTCAAAATGTGTTACAGATATTTATAGATTATCCAATTCAGAATTGAGAAGAATAATAATTTTTTTACAGAAATTCCCGCGGGCGCTACATAGAACCAACAAATTTTAAAAATTTATGGGTTTTAATAAATTCGCAATTTTCTGGGTACTGGTGGTATAGCATAGTAATGGCCAATAATTTGAAAATTCGTGGCTGCTAACTGCACACATCCCATAATTTTGCAGCTGCAATCAAGACCCAGTAAATTTTAATATTTGTGGGACTAATTGTGTCCCCTTTGGGTTTAAACTAAACCATCTATTACCCGTTGGTAATAGAAATGCAGCCTATATTTGATAAACAGGAATTGAGACAAATAAATATGCTCGAAAAATAAATCCAGGGATTTTTATTTCATGGGACCGCTATATAAATAGAATTTTAGAATTACGAAACGATAATCACATTTCTTAATGAAATAGTGGCGCTTGACAGGATTAATGGGTTGCTTCTTTATAAATATCAAATAAATCTAACCTGGTTGATCTTCGTGGACAACTGGAACAATATCATTATTACGTTCTTCTGGAATGTCAACAGCAGAAGCTGCAAAACCAATACATAAAAATCAGCATAAATCACAGCATAAATCACATAAGTATAAGCTACAAATCCCACAAGTTAGCTGACAATTTAACGTCCGAAAAACTTATAGTCCATCGTATAAAGTTTCACAAATTCAAGGTGAAGCCAGGAATCGAGCCTAGGCTGTATGCAAGCGGCGTTCACATACCACAGGGTTGTCTAGGAACTGTTGCTCGATTTCGCAATAACCATTGTGAACGAATAATAACGCATGTGCAAACATCCGCCACAAGCTAAACTTAGTTAACACAAACAGGTCGTTGATAAGCCCTGTTGCAAATTGAAAAGTTGGGCATTATAGGAATGAAGAACGACGCGTCGTGTTCTCAGTGATTTGTATGTATGCAAATTGGTGCAGCTTACACGTTCAAAATCTATTATACTATCGTACTGATTTAAACTCTTCCCGAAAAAATTAAATGATTCAGCTATTCATATATCAATAAAAAAGTTCAAAGATATCAAAAGCAAGCCGACATAATAGTCTTTTTCAACCATAACGCACTAGTTATATGAGCGAAAACGGAGCGAGTGCGACTACTCTGCGATTAGAAACTATTGGAAGGATCTAATCCAAATCCTTCAGCCGCCGTTAGTATGCTGCAATAATAAATAAACCGGCAATTCTTTAATGCAACTACGGCAATTTTAATATTATAGTAAAATTTTAGAAACCTTTGTTAATCTCTCCAGTTACTAAAGAGATGAAAAACTTTGAAATTAGTAAATCACAGCAATTTTAAGAAAAATCTTAAGGAGGGATTTTATTACGTTATAGGTCCCTAGCGCTTGCCTTGTTCTATGCATACCTACAAATACAACTGCTTTTATCATGTTCAGCAACAGCGAAAACTTATAGACTAATTTTAATTCCTATTAAAATCTATATTCAAAGAGTGTGAGAGCAGATTTGTTTTACTGCTAAAACTTGGTTCCTCTACCGTCTCCTGTAGGGTTAATAACATATATAGGTAAAAATATAGGTGCAAAACAAATGAAACTAACTTATTTAACGGTCTAAACAACCCATGGGCACATCGTTGATCCCTAATAAGCAAGAAAATTGTGAAAATTGAACGTTTCAAATAGTGGCGTATTTTTAAACCTTGGCTCACAGCTCAACACAGCTGCTCTGACAAAAATACATATATCAGCAAAAATATAACTTTCGTTAAAAATATTCTGAATTACCTAGTGGTCTCTATTTTTGTGATCCGATGCGTCTGGTAAGCGTTATAATTTAAAATGATGAAGACCCTAAATTGCCAAAATCAAAACACATAGGTCTTGTAAAAAAATTTTGATAAGAAATCAACGGAGCAGTGCAAACACAAGGCTATTTGTACAATCTACATTCTATTTTATACGCATTATAAAAAGTGCAATAGTTCTGCCTTGCAGAGATGGACAAAAAATGAATTTTAGCACGATTCCGCGTATTACAGGAAATACTGCGACAGAGCAAAAAATTTATCAAATGACGGTGTGAAATGAATAGTGCGGCGTATTTGCAGTTTACCTTCAGATTTACATACGGGGGGCACATACAAATATTTTACAATACATCAAATGCATAATATTTTATACCATGATCACTTATGCGTGCAAGTTCGATATCAAAGCATGATTTTTGAACAGTGGGTCACTAATTATTTAGAACATTTCATATTATACCAAGATGGATATCTGTCGCCGAAATAATTCAGAATGTGGATTGTATTTTTTTGAAATGAAAATTTTTTATTTCAGAAATCGGAAAAAGGTAAAAACTTAAGTTAAACCAAAAAATCTCAACGCTTAGCAATACAGTAAAACCATCTGGGTATTAAAAATGCCACAAGATATGATTCAGCGAGAATAATAAATCGTAAATTTGTGTCGTCGGCGTTGCACCTTCACTTTACACTTATACAAAACCAGAAAAGAAGCACAACTAGAGCATACATGCTCGAGGTTAGACGTCCGAGAGAGGGGCAGCCGGATCCTCGGAGGGATTATTCCTTGGACCTAACGGTGTAGTTCAGCGGGTCGGTGGTGTGTGGATACGGAATCTTCACGGCCACGGAGAAGGGTGTTGAGGTTAGACGGCCTGTCAGGGGAATGGGGGTCGGTACTTTGCGCAGAGGGAATATCCGAGCGTTAAGGGGTACGCCCCTACCTCACTCCTATGAGTATTTATGAACTAAGAGTTATATTTTCTGCTACAAATTAGTATGATGAGTTATCCTTCTTTTCAATAAAGACGTTGGTTCACTGACATGTGTGCTCACAATTCACATTTGGCAACTTACACTGAATATTTGAAAAAATGCCATTTTCAAATTTAACTAATTAATAACCTGAAAGAATATTTACTATTAATAGAAACATACACAAAAGAAACTGCACAATCAAATACGTTTAGTAAAAATGTTGTTTTTTATTCAAGAAATATATTCTTAGTGGATGTTCCATTGCATTCAATCAGAACCCGCTCCGATCCCACACAGCATGCATAATTTTCTTCGGTTCGAATCGGTTGAAATAGTGTGAAAAATAAATACATATACATACACATGCATACACTAGGTACACGTTTAATCATGTCTGATCGAATGGATCGGATACAATGTGAATACGGCCTTACTTTCCGCTTCGTCAGCCGCAATTCTATCTGCTTTTGGAGCGTCCAAAGCTAAAACGGGATCGTTTTCAATCACAGTCCGGGGCACTTCTTTATTTTCTAAAAAGCATACAATTCGCACACGTCTTAATTGTTGCCAACGATTGTATTCATAATTAGGCCTAAGAAAACAAAACTAAAATTACGTAGCTAGTAGAATGAACATTTAAAGAGTAATTTCATGCTTGCTCGTAATTAATAGGGTAAAACTTGTCATGCCCACCGTGCGATAAAAATTTAACTTTCAATTGTGCGACCAGTCTAAAACTTTCGGCTTAGTCTTAGGTTTAGACTAAACCTTAGGCTTAAAGGGCTCAACATTTACACGATTAGCCTAGTGGAGCGACTTGATACGATAGTTGGCGAAGGGTGTGGGTGAAACTTGACACGATCTGATTTAAAAGCATAGGTCATTATTTAATGGCTAGATATTTGTTAATTTCCTTTTGCAATGGATCCCATTGAGTAGTAGATTTTTCTAAGTCGACCGCAAATTTGTCCGTTCACTTTTAGTTCCATTTTTCATTCAATATATTACTGCAACACTAGTTTAACCGTTTAAAATACACATAGAGATCGGGCGTTATTTGCTGAAAGGTTTCTAATTGAAGTTGTGATAAAACCCGACAATATCAGGTTTAAATCCTTTTATGAAGAACTCTTATTTACATCGTGCTCAGCTGTAACTGGCTCTCTTAACATGAGACGTAAACAAATAAGTATAGCTGGCTTTCCAAAAATTAGATAATTTTTTCCGAAACAACATCACTAGCCACCGGCCACTGGAAATGCATAAATGACTTACCTGTGCTATTGTTTTCGGCATTGTCAGTATTTACAGCATGGTCGATAGATTCCAAATTTCCGGCAGATATTGTATCTTCCGTACCTCAAAATAGAATATACGACTAAAATTGTGCAATTTTTTTCGCAATAGGCTAGCCGATCACGTTTTGAAGAGCTGCAAGTATTATTTCAAGCGGTAAACAAATAACACCAATCCTATGTGTAATAGTAGCGCATGTAAGAGTTTTGTATTGTAGTTATGTTTTATTTTGTATGAGTTATTGTACGAAATTATGAAAAGTCCGACCTCTGTGAATTCAAATCGCCAACGTACAAAATGTGCAAATATAGAAAAATACCACTTTAAGATTCATATTAAATCCATGATTTAACCCAAACGAGCTATTAATGTTTTCGTTCGTGCACAATTTGGCTTACAACGAAGTGTGTCGCCTATATTGTAATCTGGGTTCATGTCACCTAGTTGGCGTGAAATAGAACATCCTTAGTACGAAATGTTCAAAATCTACTACTACAGCTCCCAAGAAGCGCGTTTGTGGCAGTCTGAGATTTAAATAATAATCGAAGCTTGGGCTAGACGCTAGAGTGTATACAAAATGCCACTTAATACCATCAGGATTAGGGTCAACTATGCAGTAGCCGTCTCCAAAGAATTCGAAACAAGAAATCTGTACCATTAATTCTGAACGACAGAAGAGTTCAAGTGCCTGTACTTTCAACACAGAGCACAGTCTATGTTTACACCGTTTCCCGTTCTTTTCCCATGATATATTACTAGCAGCACATTTTCAAGATGATACCTGATCGACGTTTAATCATTTATCAGGCGCTTTTGTAAAACTGACCCGTCCACATTTTGAACTGGTGTAATAATTGGGTTTGTTATATAATGTTCTCTAGCACTGGCGTTGTCATTCGCTTGCAATGAGAGGTTCCTTAATGAACCGACCAACAGCTCCGAGATAGCTTAGTGGTTAACCTACAGCGATTGCAAAAAACGTAACCGGCGCTCGAGCCTTGGTGTCGGGTTGCTGTTGTCAAACGTTGCACGATACACAAATTAATTCAGGCGTTAAACGGTTAACAAAGACATCTGTAAAAGATAACAGCAACGGCTGCAACAGAAAGCAGTGAAACAAAAACATTCTGTATAGTTTTAAATCTAACTACCTATTGATTTAGTTGAAGTGATTGACGAATCCGTTTCGTCAGGAATATTTTCTAAAACAATACAATAAATAATTGGAGGAATAATTAATATACAATTTTGGAAATGTCAGTGCAAACGATTTTACGGCGCACGGCACACAAATTAATCCAGGCGTTAAACAGTTAGCAAAGACATCTATATAAGATAACAACATAACAACAGCCGCTGCAACAGAAAGCAATGAAACAATAAAAACATTCTGTAAAATTTTAAATCCAACTACCTATTGATTTTTCAGAATTGATTAACGTATCGGTTTCGTCAGGAATGTTTCCTAAAATATTACAATAAGTAACTGGAGGAATAATGGATAAGTTATTTTGGAAATGTCAGCGTAAAATTACACAACGTTTGATGCAAGTCGTCAGATTAACCACTCATACTGTTTTAAACGTTACTTTTATATTTGAGGTTATGCACAGCAAAATACTGTAGCAGATACAGAAAGATAATTAGAAAGAAAATGGCGTGCACAGTTAAAAATAACATAAATGCAAATTAAGATTCTATTTTTCTAAAAGTAAAATAATAAAATGACATGTCATCTAGAGCGGTAATTTCAAAATACTTCGCAGTGTCACCAGTTTTTGCCATGTTCGATTCCCAACAGCGCTGACTTATGTACAATACTTTCGAATGCGGTCTTCACTGCAATTTAAAAAATATATCTACTTTGTTGCAATTAAATTGCGTTTAAAAAACAGCGTATTTATTAATACTGGAACCAGCATCATATTGTTTTAATTGATATACTATCGTAGCAGTCGAAATAATGGCCGGGAACACAACGGAAGAGTGGATAAAACTGCCAAAATTTTTAGCATTAAATGCCAGTTTTTTCCAAGCGTCAAGCTTAGTTTGTAATTGATCATATCGTAGCAGTCGAAATAATGGCCGGGAACACAACGGAAGAGTGGATAAAACTGCCAAAATTTTTAGCATTAAATTCCAGTTTTTTCCAAGCGTCAAGCTTAGTTTGAATGAATTGAATTGATCAAATTGTTTGAATTGATCAATTGATTTGATTGATCATATCGTAGCTGTCGAAATAATGGCCGGGAACACAACGGAAGAGTGGATAAAACTGCCAAAATTTTTAGCATTAAATTCCAGTTTTTTCCAAGCGTCAAACTTAGTTTGAATGAATTGAATTGATCAAATTGTTTGAATTGATCAATTGATTTGATTGATCATATCGTAGCAGTAGAAATAATGGCCGGGAACACAACGGAAGAGTGGATAAAACTGCCAAAATTTTTAGCATTAAATTCCAGTTTTTTCCAAGCGTCAAGCTTAGTTTGAATGAATTGAATTGATCAAATTGTTTGAATTGATCAATTGATTTGATTGATCATATCGTAGCAGTAGAAATAATGGTCGGGAACACAACTGAAGAGTGGATAAAACTGCCACAAATTTTAGCATTAAATGCCAGTTTTTTTCCAAGCGTCAAGCTTAGTTTGCATGAATTGAATTGATCAAATTGTTTGAATTGATCAAATTGTTTTAATTGATTTAATTGATCATATCGTAGCAGTCGAAATAATGGCCGAGAACACAACTGAAGAGTGGATAAAACTGCCAAAATTTTTAGCATTAAATGCCAGTTTTTTCCAAGCGTCAAGCTTAGTTTGAATGAATTGAATTGATCAAATTGTTTGACTTGATCAATTGATTTGATTGAGCATATCGTAGCAGTAGAAATAATGGTCGGGAACACAACGGAAGAGTGGATAAAACTGCCAAAATTTTTAGCATTAAATTCCAGTTTTTTCCAAGCGTCAAGCTTAGTTTGAATGAATTGAATTGATCAAATTGTTTTAATTGATTTAATTGATCATATCGTAGCAGTCGAAATAATGGCCGGGAACACAACGGAAGAGTGGATAAAACTGCCAAAATTTTTAGCATTAAATGCCAGTTTTTCCAAGCGTAAAGCTTAGTTTGAATGAATGGAATTGATCAAGTTATTTGACTTGATCAATTGATTTGATTGATCATATCGTAGCAGTCGAAATAATGGCCGGGAACACAACGGAAGAGTGGATAAAACTGCCAAAATTTTTAGCATTAAATTCCAGTTTTTTCCAAGCGTCAAGCTTAGTTTGAATGAATTGAATTGATCAAATTGTTTGACTTGATCAATTGATTTGATTGATCATATCGTAGCAGTAGAAATAATGGCCGGGAACACAACGGAATAGTGGATAAAACTGCCAAAATTTTTAGCATTAAATTCCAGTTTTTTCCAAGCGTCAAGATTAGTTTGAATGAATTGAATTGATCAAATTGTTTGAATTGATCAATTGATTTGATTGATCATATCGTAGCTGTCGAAATAATGGCCGGGAACACAACTGAAGAGTGGATAAAACTGCCAAGATTTTTAGCATTAAATTCCAGTTTTTTCCAAGCGTCAAGCTTAGTTTGAATGAATTGATCAAATTGTTTGACTTGATCAATTGATTTGATTGATCATATCGTAGCAGTAGAAATAATGGCCGGGAACACAACGGAAGAGTGGATAAAACTGCCAAAATTTTTAGCATTAAATTCCAGTTTTTTCCAAGCGTCAAGCTTAGTTTGAATGAATTGAATTGATCAAATTGTTTGACTTGATCAATTGATTTGATTGATCATATCGTAGCAGTAGAAATAATGGCCGGGAACACAACGGAATAGTGGATAAAACTGCCAAAATTTTTAGCATTAAATTCCAGTTTTTTCCAAGCGTCAAGATTAGTTTGAATGAATTGAATTGATCAAATTGTTTGAATTGATCAATTGATTTGATTGATCATATCGTAGCTGTCGAAATAATGGCCGGGAACACAACTGAAGAGTGGATAAAACTGCCAAGATTTTTAGCATTAAATTCCAGTTTTTTCCAAGCGTCAAGCTTAGTTTGAATGAATTGATCAAATTGTTTGACTTGATCAATTGATTTGATTGATCATATCGTAGCAGTAGAAATAATGGCCGGGAACACAACGGAAGAGTGGATAAAACTGCCAAAATTTTTAGCATTAAATTCCAGTTTTTTCCAAGCGTCAAGCTTAGTTTGAATGAATTGAATTGATCAAATTGTTTGAATTGATCAATTGATTTGATTGATCATATCGTAGCAGTAGAAATAATGGTCGGGAACACAACTGAAGAGTGGATAAAACTGCCACAAATTTTAGCATTAAATGCCAGTTTTTTTCCAAGCGTCAAGCTTAGTTTGCATGAATTGAATTGATCAAATTGTTTGAATTGATCAAATTGTTTTAATTGATTTAATTGATCATATCGTAGCAGTCGAAATAATGGCCGAGAACACAACTGAAGAGTGGATAAAACTGCCAAAATTTTTAGCATTAAATGCCAGTTTTTTCCAAGCGTCAAGCTTAGTTTGAATGAATTGAATTGATCAAATTGTTTGACTTGATCAATTGATTTGATTGATCATATCGTAGCAGTAGAAATAATGGTCGGGAACACAACGGAAGAGTGGATAAAACTGCCAAAATTTTTAGCATTAAATTCCAGTTTTTTCCAAGCGTCAAGCTTAATTTGAATGAATTGAATTGATCAAATTGTTTTAATTGATTTAATTGATCATATCGTAGCAGTCGAAATAATGGCCGGGAACACAACGGAAGAGTGGATAAAACTGCCAAAATTTTTAGCATTAAATGCCAGTTTTTCCAAGCGTCAAGCTTAGTTTGAATGAATGGAATTGATCAAGTTATTTGACTTGATCAATTGATTTGATTGATCATATCGTAGCAGTCGAAATAATGGCCGGGAACACAACGGAAGAGTGGATAAAACTGCCAAAATTTTTAGCATTAAATTCCAGTTTGTTCCTTGCGTCAAGCTTAGTTTGAATGAAAAATGCTCATAGTTCAGAAATTCCTAGTTTTAGTACAATTTTTCCGTTCATTCTAAACATCTAAAGCTAAATTTGAGTGGAAAATTCTCCCATTGCAAACATTACTAGTTTTAGTGCAATTTTTCCACTCATTCTAAATATCAAAACCTTAATTTGAGTGGAAAATTCTTTCATTACAGAAATTCCTAGTTTTAGTACAATTTTCTGCGCTCATTCTTAACGTTTTAAGCCCGAGACGTAGCGGACTAAATGACAGCAAATATTCAGCAGAGTGGGGGAAATATTTTTATCTACCACATAAACAGTTTTTGTTTTTTGAAAATTTTTTAAGCAGAAAAAACTGCAATCTATAGTTGGACCCAATGAAAAAATACACAGTCACCAAGCAAGGCACAACTCCTAATGATGCTTAAATCTGTGCAAGAACAATGTTCTACAACAGCTAACATACGACAAATTTATCTGTTTTATATCTTATGTGTTATTTATCTTATTTTATATGGTTTAAGCCGAGCATACAAATCTCTGAGATCACGCAGATTATGTTCCAAGTAAATTGCAGCATAAACGGCTGTGTGTTCCCAGATTTGTACACATGGTAACTTGTTCAGAGCCCTGCTACTGCACTCGTTTGAACTCGTATTACCCGTGCGTGCAAATATTTGAATGCACGGCTGAATAGGCTACAATCATTATTTGTATTTTGTTACAGCTGCTATGTGTTAAAAGTAATAGTTTTAGCATAGCTAATGTTGGTTCAAATATTTGTGCGCACGGTTGTGACGAGTCCTCATTAGTGTGATACAATGAGTTTGTGCGAGAACAAAACCTTGTTTATAATCCTTTGATCACAGGGCTGGTTATGCTATAACTTACTTGTTATATAGCTAACTGTGCATGCAAAGATTTCAACGCTCAAACACATACGCTATGTCGCAATATTTGCTTACTTATACTAGCTAGAAATTGCTGACATCTCTTGCATATGTCACTAATATTATAGACTGCGGTCAGACAATTTCTGGCATTCCGTGCAGACCACACATCCACCACTACTCAAAAACATTCCTCCAGTGGCAATTGATATAATTTAACCCACTTTCACAAACAAAACATCCAATAGTCATCCGCCATGCTGAGCCGATTTCAAACTTTCGCTCCGCTGTTCGGTCGTAGCAATCGACAACTGATGACTTTATCTGAAACTCGCCGATTAAACAACTTAGCGATCCTGACGTTAAATTACGCTGAAGACCTGGTTCGCGACAATTTGGATACAGTTGACACTGGCGCGCACATTCCATCGCATTATCGACAATGATAGTTTTGTTGACGATAAAGCTGGAGTGTATGCCATTGACTGCGAAGAACGAAATCGGACCCTCGCATGACTGGACCAGAGATTGCGCTGAAAACAATCCAAAATATAAGGGTAAGTGTAATGGAGATATTAACGCTAATCATTCTGTATTTATAATGTATGAAGTTGACTGCAAAGGACGAAATCAGACCTTCGCATGGCTCGATGAGAGATGGTATTGAAAAAAATCCAAAACATAGTGGTAAGTGTAATCGAGATAACAACGCAAATCAGTCTGCATTCAAAATGTATGCTGTTGACTGCAAAGGACAAAATCAGACCTTAGCATGGCTCGATGAGAGATGGCACTGAAAAAACGAAAACATAGGGGTAAGTGTAATCGAGATATTAACGCTAATCAGTCTGTATGCATCGTGTATGCCGTTAACTGCGAAGAACGATATCGGACCCTCGCATGGCTCGATCAGAGATGGCGCTGATAAAAGCCAAAGCATAGCGATAAGTGTAACCGAAATATTAACTCTAATCAGCCTGTAACCATCGTATACTAATGCAGGAATGCCTCTCTGGCCACAATGATAGAACCTAATTTTAGTATTACTGCCTTTAAAGGAGTAAATCATATATTACAAGTAGGCTACAACTAAATATAAGCTAAACGGCCAATGCAACGTTTACGAGCGGAAGTGGAATGCATGCTATGTGTTTCTCAATATATATACTAAGCATAAACCTAGTATCAGCTTCGTATAAAGCGTACACCAAGCCTAAGATTGAATCAAGGACTACGGCCCCCGAAATTTCCGCACTAAGCGGTTCTTTTTTCTAACGATATAGAACTACCGACACCTAAAACGTGACATGAGCCAAATAAACGATTCCCAGAACTATTCTAAAATTATATAAAATAAAATGTTAAAATTTCTCATTTATTGTCCTTCCCTGATTATGCGGCGTTCACGTAATGTCCCCAACGTTTGGAACCTATGTACACCACACACGGTGTCTTAGACACCCCATGTTTTCAATAAATTTTTTCAAAGGTAGCTAGTTACGCGTATTACAGGTTCTCGACAGTGTGAGGCACACCGTGTCTTCTGGCAGTTTTATTGACAGTGTTCAGAATTATTTGAGCAATGTTCATATGGGCTAGATACAAATATCACAAATTTAGAAACAACTACACAGACAGTTGACTAATAAACCGCATTAGCTACATACGGTGTCCGTTATAGTTAATTCGCGCCAAATTGGTAACTTAGGGTGTGTTCGACACTGTCAAGGAAAAATGTACTAGCTAGGGGTGTGTGGTACACCCTCGGCAATTGATTTACAGTATGGGTGTCACCCTGTCGGTCTATACGGTAGGGTCGCGACTACAGGGGCAAAAGTTCCAAACAGCGGAGACATTATAACGTGAACGCCACATTAGTGTTGTTACAATTCATCTCAAAGCCTTACTTTAATACCGACGTCTGGTTCATAGATAATTAAATGTTCACTAAAATTTATTCATGACACAAATCATCCAAAACATTATTTGTACCGCATTGTTTTAAC
The DNA here is from genome assembly GCA_030248225.1 of Trileptium ribeirensis. Taxonomy (NCBI): domain Eukaryota; kingdom Metazoa; phylum Nematoda; class Enoplea; order Enoplida; family Thoracostomopsidae; genus Trileptium; species Trileptium ribeirensis. Next base: position 20,420 of record JASANE010016387.1, on the reverse strand, counting down.
TCTCTTTAGCCCTTCAACTCGCACTGTCTTCCAACTGACAGAAGCGTACATTTTGATTTTTTGGGCTAGCCTAATTTTTCATATAATGTCTGTTTTCACGTGCATTATTGTTCGTCGGCTCTGCTCGATTTGTTAAAACCATAACAGCTTCTCATGGTTCCCCTGCGCCGTTGGCGGTTCTTGTGATCGGCTTTGGTTTGTCAAACATGGCACAATATATAAATTAATTCGGGTGTTAATGGGATAGTATAATTAGTATTTAGCTCTGGATTTTTACAATTGAATTCTCGAAAAAAACTATTTATGTGGGAAAAGAATCTGATTTAACACAAAGTACTAACCTGAGTTTAGATGAGTATTTAAGCCGGACGAGTCTAAATTTAGGAGATTACGTCGTTTTCGAGCACTTTCTTCTTCTTCTTCATTACCAGCTCCTAAATTGTCTTCAGATCCAGCGTTGTCAGCATTTCCTTCTCCATTGTTTTCATTTTCTTCGCCAGGATATTCTTCGTCGTTTCCAAATTCTTCATCTCCGATCTCACCTGTATCCCCTCCGTTCACTGGTTGTGCTATCTCTGATATTGTAGCTTGAGTTGTTATAAGTGTTGTAGCTGTTGTAATCGTAATTTCACCTTCACCAATAGCAGAAAAAGTTGTAGTTTGTAAATTACCCTCATCTTTCTTTGTCTGTTCAAGAGTTGTCGAAGGCAAAGCTGGTACTTCGCCCGGAGGAACGTTGTTTTCTGGCTTTGTGGTCGCCGTCGACTCGGATGGTACTGGAATGGTAATTCATTAACGTTTGTTTTCGCGTACGACTAGCCTATCGCAAACACCCCATCCGTAAAACTGGGCAATCTGATTTCTTAAGCCTTATCAATTTTAAGTTTTAGCAACTCTTTTGAATATTAAAGTTAACGCTTCAGCTGGCCATAGGTTGCTTATGAAAATCGTTGTTTTGTGGTTAAAAATTAAAAACGGCACAGTACTCGCGCACCATAAAATCTGCCTGATGCCAGAGACAAATTTGAAGAAGCAAAAAGATCTCGTAATATGGTGAAAAATATTCCGCACTGTCCCGGTACTCCATATTATTGTTGTTGTCGTTCAATATTTTAAAGGTGCGTTCATACGCTCAAACTTTTTGCCCAGATTTTGAGCCCAAAATTTGGGCTCAAATTTTGATCAAATTTTGAACAAAATTAGACGTGATTTTTAAAGGAAAAATTGCGATGTTTTAAAATTTGAGATCGAAATTTGAACTCATACTTTTTCAGGCAATAAATCTCTTCGCTGATTATCTACAAAAATATGTTGAAACGTTTGAACAGTGTTCACACGTTCAAACTTACCAAAAATACAAAAATGCTTTCAAATATTTTTATCAAAATTTGAGCTCAATTTTTGATCAACATTTGAGCAAAAAGATTGAGCGTGTGAACACGCTTTAACATACAATTTAAAGAGATTTTAATTCACAATTTAAAGATTATCAATTCAAATAAGAAAACATCATAAATTACCTGTGTGGCTAAGAGGCGATGAAGCAGCTTCGGAAGGTCTGTTGTTACTGAGATCAGTTTCTAGCTGTGGCGTCGCTTGTGCTTCGGAACCTGACACTTCAAATAAAAAACGTAAAATTATTCATATAGAACTAATCTTTACCCATATAAAGTAATAGGGCCATGAGTATATGGATGAAAATTACAGGGAGCGCAAAGTATATTTCTGAACGGATGTCTTATGAGACTCAGAGAAATTTTCGCTGGACAAATTTGTACGATGGAGTAAATGTTTGACTTCTCAGTATTTTGTCAATGCAAGCGTCTCATGGCTTAGCCTCAACTCGATATCCCTATATGACCAAAATATGCATAACATTTAATACTCTAATCGAGATGCAAATTTCGAGTTTTAGAGTTAGAATTACTCAAAAGAACGCTAGAAAGAGTTTACATCTACATTGCTGATCATATAAATAGGCCGTTTAATAAAAACCTGCACAAAGCGTTCAGTATTCAACTAAAGTGACTGATATGTTTTCCTCTTCATATATTTACCAAGCAATCGACACATGTATCTAATTATAACCAAAAATTGTCGGGTGAATTAGTGTATTTACTCTAAAAATTTCTGTTGTCTCTTACGCAAACAACAATTTGATAGAATGCGGGTTACGAGCACAGAAGTACAGTTTTTACCTTATTCTTCGAGCACTGTTATTCAAAAAACAATTTGATCAATTCATTGCTTTGATGCATCACCGAAGTTAACTGCATAGATGCTGAGCTGAGATCGTTGGGTTGACAGGTGGCATTAATTCTTATTTTACTCAGACACATTACTTTAATGAATTTTATGCTGATGGTAGTGAAACTGAAGGGATGAATTAATGACGATACGCTGCATCATGCATAAGCAAATGATTATGTCTGTGAACATATGAAGTAAAATGGAACCAGTTTTTAACAAGTTTTATATTCAGAAATAACAAAATGTTTTATTTATGATACATGTACCAAAATTTAATTATGGAGAATCACCATTCTTCTTGGCATCATTTCACTCTGCTAGTCGACGCAGTTAAAAACCTACATTAGAATGGTATTCATGACAATTATTTTTCGATTTCTGCTTACCCGAAAAGTTTCGGAAAAACTGTTTTCTTGATATATGTATAATTTTACATAGCATTCTAATCACATTGACAAGTTGGGTCGGACGATATCAAAAGCAGGTGATTTCATAATTAACGCTTACATTACTGGTTAAGATTTCAGATAAACATACCTCCTTAATTGGTGAAATTCAATTCAGCATCGAATGAAACATTATTCGACTCAGCCCGTCAATGCGATCGGAAAGGTATATAAAACTTTACATTTGCTGTTATTTGATACGACTTGAGACCTATCACCGAAAATTATCCAACAGAATTTGACTCGATTTCGCACAAAAATCTAAACTTGGCAGATGTCTTTCTTCTTTAAATCTCAGCGATATTGCGTAGGCAAATCGACTAAAGGCACATCCACTATGAAAATTTAAGCTAAGTCGGTTCACTTATAACCTAGCTACAAACTACAATATAAAAACAGCTTAAATTAGCCCAAGACATAGTGTAGTTTGAACCCTGCTCCCGGACAGACAGAGATATATGGGCAAAAATTGCGGTTGAAGAGGCGTAGCTTTCAACACAACCAATAGAAAAATTTATACAAATACGTCGCAAGTTTATTATATGAATTATTAGAGTTGCAATAATATTATATTACATAGTATATAATGTAAATATTGTAAACACTAGCTATATGATCTATTTTGATAATTTTCATTAAAACATCGAAATTTGTATTTTTGATTTTGCACATTTTATACTGTATCCTATTTTATATAGAACCTATCATAATCTATGTATGATTCGTATGCGACACTTACGCTTGCGTACAGCATAACATAGTATGCGGGCATGTTCACCTTTTGCAGTTCAACAATTACAAGGTTGAAACCTCAATTTTTGCTAAATTAATATTTTCTATTACTTAAGGGTAAAACCACCGTTAAATACGTCATTTTATTACTGTATAGCTCGTATCAGTGCCATAGAATTTGAATATAACGTATATCTTGTAATTTTTAGAATAATAACGACCATTAAACAACTAATATGATAAATCCTGAGTGAGCTATGACACTTTCTCGTTATTCACTCATAGTTGTAAGATCTTGGGTAATAGTATGATGTATCTGTACTGTAGGTGAGGCTGGGCGCTTGAAAGGGCGGGCTAAATGGGCAACGGGACGAGGCAAGGTGCGGCAGACTTTTCTGCCCAGCTTCCAACTCTACCTGTACAGTATAAATGATTTTGAATTTAAATATGACAAACGCGTATTAGTATCACGAAATTCTAATTTAACGCAATATTTTTGTAATTATGAATACTCTAAGTTATAAGTTAAAAAAAGCTATTATATGACACAGCTTTTCGTATTTACTTAGTAAAGAGATATTTTCTAAAATATGAAGGAATAATTTGACAAATTCAAAAATTTCCTTAATGTTAGGGATGATAGTCTTTTCATTCAGCACCAAAAAATTTCATAGGAAATATTTCCATTAACAAACATTATTTACTACTAAAATTAACAGTGCAATATGTCCCAACATGCATCGTTATCAAGTTATATACCTTCACACTCGAAACAACTTATCGTAATCGAATGCGTTATGGTATAGTTTTGCGTTGATACACGGGTCACCGACTTATTCGAACAACTTAGCGCAATTGAGCCTTTTCGTTCAATCGGTGTTTGTCCGTAGAAACACATAAATTGATTTATATTGCTTTCGTAAACGATAATGTCCGCTGCAAGACATCCGGGCAATTCATGACACAGTCGAGCACATTCTTGGGCTGACTCCACATCAAACGAACGATCGTAGCCTGCGTTTGGGACAGCAGAAACGTTTTGAACCAAGTATGACAAAACGCCAGGACATGTTGTAGGAGTTTCTAAAACAACGATATTCCCTAATTTTTTTTACATTAAAAACTCTTGGAGTTATTACATCGCTGTAGGGAGTAGCCATTCGCGCGCCCTAACAACTGATTGAAAATAGTGTAGCAACACAATATATTTTTGTTTTAGATTCGTTCTTTTTCATATCAACAAGTAACGATTGGTTTAAGAGTTTCTTACATCGAAACTTATATTATTTAATTAATTGGACATTATTAGAGATTGGTGATCGCTCCATCAAAATTCACATTTGCTTGAAAAGTGTTGGCCATGTGTAATTTGCATAAAATGACAATTGTGCCGGAACACTGCGGACAGCGTCTGGAGTAATATATAGCGTCTATATAGAGCAGTGTTACCATCATGTTTATCAATATATATATTTTCGTTTACACAGAACATTCTTTACAGTTAACTAGGAAGTCAAAATTCTAAATCCGTATGAAAGTTTGTAGATATAATTTATAACATTTTTAATGCTATTATAATGCTAAAATTGAACCGACATTTTTATTTACGAATGACTATTTTAGATACGGTAACAAACATGCAACTGCTTTAACTGCTGGAAAGTTTATAGATAAATTAGTTATGACATACGAGAGCAATATAGATACCGACATTTGCGTAACTTGTTAACTTTACTAATTTTTTTTGTGGAAGTAATTGATTATCAGTGTTGAATATTAATATTAATTAATCATACTACGTTTATGATTGCTGCTCAAACATAGTTGACTTCTATCAAAATTTCAAAACAGAAATGTTGCTAAGTCGATTAGTAAACCAGATAGTTTGATGAAACTACTAAGTTCAGACCTATTACGATTATATTTTGATAAGCAGACGTCATACGCGGGATAATCTGTTTGCCTGACTAATTGTGGGTTATTAATAGCATCCAAAATCAGTGTCACCTATAGCTTAGATATATCTTAAAACTTTTTTTATATTATATAAATTGTATTTATTATTATTATTTCTAGAATTTTTAGATTATACCCGAATCTGTTTTATTTAAGATTTTAAAAAAATGGCCGAATGGCAATTAATAAGTATAACAGCTTGATTTGCTTTTAACTAAACGCAAATATATGAAAATATATCTTAGGTAAACCTTACCTCCAGGTGTAGCAGACTCCATTTTATCGGTGATAGAAGTTGTACGTGTTTTTTCAGGTTCTAAAAATAAAATATAATTTAAGAATAAAACGGTGTTAAACTGTAATTATAATTTTTTTCTTTTCAACATTAAATCCATCAAAATTACCCGTCAACAATGGTCGCAATAGGTTGATCATTAGTATCAAAGTCGAAAATCATCTGGCTACTATTTCTACATCTCGTCGACGCTGTGCTATGCTACAGTATCTATAAGCTTCTGACGAAGAGAAAGAATAGGTAAAGTTGTGAGATTATACATTGACCACTTTAAAATGATCAGGGTTAAAACTTAGCTTTAAAATTTTGAAATTTTCCCAATACTCCTACAAGATGGAGAAAAACTTATTTTCGTTAGATGCCTCAAATTTCTGCATAAAATTTGACGTATTCAAAAATTTTCCTTGTACTAGATGGGCCAGAAATTTCAAACGATCGGTTGCATTTCAGTCAATCATCAAACGTCATAAATAAAAATGCATTTTAAAAAATTTTGTGATAAAATGTCTTCACATATAAGCTTTGTGAATTCATTCATGAGCCAGAAACATGAAATTTTGTGAAGCAAAGTTTATTCTTTTCTGGTATTAAGAAAATGTTACAAGTGTTATTGTTGTTTTTACCATAGTTACTAATATCAACTCTTTATTATTTACATTCACACATTTACAATTGCATTCACATATAAGCTTTATGAATTCATTCACGAGCCAGAAACATGAAATTTTGTGAAACAAAGTGTATTCTTTTCTGGTATTAAGAAAATGTTACAAGTGTTATTGTTGTTTTTACCATAGTTACTAATATCAACTCTTTATTATTTACATTCACACATTTATAATTGCATTCACATATAAGCTTTATGAATTCATTCACGAGCCAGAAACATGAAATTTTGTGAAACAAAGTTTATTCTTTTCTGGTATTAAGAAAATGTTACAAGTGTTATTGTTGTTTTTATCATAGTTACTAATATCAACTCTTTATTATTTACATTCACACATTTATAATTGCATTCACATATAAGCTTTATGAATTCATTCACGGGCCAGAAACATGAAATTTTGTGAAACAAAGTGTATTCTCTCTGTTATTAAGAAAATGTCACAGGTGTTATTGTTGTTTTTACCATAGTTACTAATATCAACTCTTTATTATTTACATTCACACATTTACACTATTATTATTGCATTCACATATAACCTTTATGAATTCATTCACGAGCCAGAAACATGAAATTTTGTGAAACAAAGTGTATTCTTTTCTGGTATTAAGAAAATGTTACAAGTGTTATTGTTGTTTTTACCATAGTTACTAATATCAACTCTTTATTATTTACATTCACACATTTATAATTGCATTCACATATAAGCTTTATGAATTCATTCACGAGCCAGAAACATGAAATTTTGTGAAACAAAGTTTATTCTTTTCTGGTATTAAGAAAATGTTACAAGTGTTATTGTTGTTTTTACCATAGTTACTAATATCAACTCTTTATTATTTACATTCACACATTTATAATTGCATTCACATATAAGCTTTATGAATTCATTCACGAGCCAGAAGCATGAAATTTTGTGAAACAAAGTGTATTCTCTCTGACATCAAGGAAATGTTACAGGTGTTATTGTTTTTTTACCATAGTTACTAATATCAACTCTTTATTATTTACATTCACACATTTACACTCTTATTATTGCATTCACATATAACCTTTATGAATTCATTCACGAGCCAGAAGCATGAAATTTTGTGAAACAAAATGTATTCTTTCTGGTATTAAGAAAATGTTACAGGTGTTATTGTTTTTTACCATAGTTACTAATATCAACTCTTTATTATTTACATTCACACATTTACAATTGCATTCACATATAAGCTTTATGAATTCATTCACGAGCCAGAAGCATGAAATTTTGTGAAACAAGGTGTATTCTCTCTGGTATTAAGAAAATGCTACAGGTGTTATTGTTTTTTTACCATACTTACTAATATCAACTCTTTATTATTCCTCTGCTGCTGCGTAAATTTCAAGTCAAATAAGGACTGTCAGCAGTTATGGTTTCTATTTTTAGAGGTAAACTTTCACATTCATAAACAGTGACGTGGTAATCATTCTTCGAACGAAAGGCGTTTATAGGCGTTTATAAAGGTTGTTATGTATAAACATCCCTGCGACGCACGACTTAGCACATGTGAGCGAAAATTTAACTAAACATTAATATACCGAAGCATTGCCATAGAGGCACAGTGTTCAACTAATGATCGACGGTATCCAGTCCATGCAATTTTCGGTATTAAATATTTTTTGAATATGACATGTTTTGAACGCGCCTAATTGAATTCGGGCAAACCGAACTTCCCATTCAGAAGGTTCGACACCTCACGAATTATTATTTCATATATCGATTGTGTGTATATTATGTATATTAAGATATATCGTAGGACTTTGGGGATTTGCAATTTGGCACATGATACACAATACTGATTCTTATGCCTAACTATGGCTGTCCTTTTAATGCACAAAATTCCAGGAAATACATAATTGTTGCGTTAAATCCACTGCCTCCACTATCGGAAAGAGATAACTTACTATACACACGTAGTTGTGCCTTTAATACTTTTGTTCAGGTCCGGTCCAAGCCGAAAATGCGACGCTGACGGACCAAACGAAGTTACACTATTCGTTTCTCAGTTATATCTTGTGCCCGTTAATATAACGCTGTTTTATTACTTAACTAGGTTTCCAGATGTAGTCACTTTTTTTGTTTGTGCTTATTCTTTGGTTTTTCAAAAAAATAATTCTTAACGTTGAATTTTTCTGATATTTCCGCCTTCTATATTTTCGACTTATATATTTTACTCGAACATTTAACAATATTTTAAATCATATCATTTATACTGTAAAAATGATAGCTGCTAATTCGTTCTTTGGTTTCTGGTAATCATTCTGCGATATTTATTATCCGTCATTTTAATAATTGTAAATCAGTTCTTAGTAAAATTATATTAAAACATTTTAGTAAGAACTCGCGGATATTGCTGAATTTTCTGGCTACGGAGGTATTGTGTTTGCATCAGTTTACGGCACTATATAATTATTGTATCCAGAAGAATTATCAAAATATGAGCACTGGTATCAAGACAGAAATATAACTCAAATTATGATCGTGACTGCTATATTTTAACGCTTAAAATCGCTTTGTATTCAGCCTTTTTATCCGAGCAATTCCAGACCTACCTGTGCATTCAAAACATCCAATTACGGTAGCTTCAATGGGAACAACGTATTCCGTTGCCACGATACGGTTTAGACCATTTTTACTACAGTCTATCAATCTAGATGCAGCAGGAGTAGCATAATCTGGTTGAATGAAGCACATAAGAGTCGAATCGCTGTTGTTGCTACGTATTAGGCCCGCTTCACGACATTGATCGTCTACATAGCAACGCTCAGCGCACTCCTGTGCAGATCCTACAGGACTGCTACTTCTAAACTGAATCCTCCTGCCTTGATCTGGTTCTGCAGCAACAGCAGTTAGTGACAAAACAGAGCCACCTGGACATATCGAAGATGATGTTGGAGCTAGAAAGTTTATAATACCCCTTCAATACTGGTTGCTATCCTTGATGCTGAAAAAATTTGTTCCTTCTCAATTTATCCCTTGATCTGGTTCTGCAGCATGAGCAGCTTGTGACAAAACAGAGCCGCCTGGACATATTGAAGATGATGTTGGAGCTAGAAAGTTCATAATTCCCTTCAAAACTGGTTGCTATACTTGATGCTAATAAAATTTGTTCCTTCTCAGTTTACCCGTTGATCTGGTTCTGCAGCATGAGCAGCTTGTAACAAAACAGAGCCACCTGGACATATCGAAGATGATGTTGGAGCTAGAAAGTTTATAATTCCCCTTCAATACTGGTTGCTATCCTTGATGCTGAAAAAATTTGTTCCTTCTCAGTTTATCCCTTGATCTGGTTCTGCAGCATGAGAGCTTTTGACAAAACAGAGCCACCTGGACATATTGAAAATGATGTTGTAGCTAGAAAGTTCATAATTCCCTTCAAAACTGGTTGCTATACTTGATGCTAATAAAATTTGTTGCTTCTCAGTTTACCCCTTGATCTGGTTCTGCAGCATGAGCAGCTTGTAACAAAGCAGAGCCACCTGGACATATCGAAGATGATGTTGGAGCTAGAAAGTTTATAATTCCCCTTCAAAACTGGTTGCTATCCTTGATGCTAAAAATTCGTTCCTTCTCAGTTTACCCGTTTTAATTCAAAGCGAGGCCTGAGCTACATTAAATTGCTAACACAGTAGCAATGAAAACAAAATAATAACGAAGCCAAATGTATATATACTAAACAAGTTCCGTGTGGAGATTTGTTTTGTTATACATTTATTTATTGTAAGCCATGTTTTTCTGTTAACTAACAGATGCATTAGTGAACATGGTTGCTCATTAACACAACTGATCTGCCAGGCAGCAGCTAAAATGATTTCCATCTGTATTTTTTGGAGCAAATTTATTTTCAAAATTTGCTGTTGGAAAGATGAATAGCAGTTACATAGTCTGAAACCGAGATGAGTTAAGCCATACGTAGGATTACCAACCCTATATTTCCATTATCAACCTGCGTAGGCCAAACTTCTCGACAAGCGATGCCAATTAACGGGAATTCGAGTTCAAGCAATTCTAGACATTGGTACTGAGGAAGGAAAACCAGATTGAGTTTAGTTAGCTTAAGGTTATGGATACAACATAAAGTATATAAGTTATAATTATAATTAGACTAAATAATACTAAGTGTAATTATAATTGTTACGCCGACAAACCGTTTTATAAAACTGCGATTAGGCGCTCCATCCTATTGGTCGTTTAGCTAGCTTGACAGGGATAAAATCCGTCAGCGACAGCAACATTATATCGTAAATAAATACGTAAGCTGGCTGATAACGTCGATACTAGTAACGTTATTGATTTGATCTTTAACGATTGCAACCAAATAAAGATATTTACTGTTAATATATACATGCCATAACTAGATGTTTCTCACGACCGTTGAATTTCAACAATTTTGAGGTTATATGTTCAACCTAAAGCCTGTTATATTGTGATCAATTCCTCTATAGTTTTGTTCGTTAATACCTGGAACCTGCATAGTCTCGACTTTGGCATATAATTTCATTGTTGATCAATTCATATCAATAGAATAAATTACATCGAAAGGACTTCAACCATCATTTCACAGTGCCACGCTAGGAGATAATGATTTTATATGTTAGGAAAATAATTTATTTGCTTCGAACAAAAATTGACTCTAAATGTAACAATTCAGGTCTCGGCGGGAGTTGTACACACACCTTTTCGACCATAGTACAGGACAGCTCATCCTCGAACGGAAAGCTATCTACCCGAATTTATTGATCAGGGCCCGCAAAACCGGTACAACACCACTGCACTTTTGGAAAGACAATTGCGATCATCATTTATGTCCTTAGCTCATATATCCTTCTAGTTTGTTTAACCACTGAAAAAATTATAAAGTTTGCTTTAGCATTTATGTACATAGTTTACTCAAAGGTTACGCAGCATCATCGGAACAATAATTAATAGTTGCCATTACCTAGCGTAAATCCAACGGTAAATATATATACTAACAAGAAGGAAAATACATTATACAGATTATACCGTCCATACCCATGAGATCAGAACATCGGATACATGTTGCTGTAAACGTTGCTGGTGAGTTTCCGATAGGCTTATTATCGTACGCCAGCGAACTGTCATCACACATCCCACTTTGATCCATCGACAATCTACAGTCGAATTCATTGTCGTTTATTCTTTCGACTTGAACCTATAATCAAATTGGTAATAAAAATTCATTTCTTTGTGTAGCTTTACCCACAGATTTCAGTGATCAAGCATTTGATACATGTTGCTGTAAATGTTGCTGGTGAGCTTCGGATAGGCTTTTATTATCGTACACCAGCGAACTGTCATCACACATCCCACTTTCATCCATCGACAATCTACAGACGAATTCATTGTCATTTATTCTTTCGACTTGCACCTATAATCAAATTGGTAATAAAAATTCATTTCTTTGTGTAGCTTTACCAACAGATTTCAGTGATCAAGCATTTGAGCTTTCGAAGACACATTTTCAAAGTACATACTAGCATCTTGAAAGCGAGAGTAAAACGCAGCGACCGTGGTTTCATTTTTAAGTTATTATTTTGTTTAATCACCTGTAACAGGCTGTGCTTGATGTATGCACCATCCTAACACGCCTGAAAATCCTAATACCTCGTCGAGCCTAACCCAATCGAAAACAACTGACAGCGCATGAAGTATTTGTGCTGTTCTTTTGATACCCAAACCATCCTACTCAGCCTACCGTAAAACCTATGTAGACAATTCTTGATAACCTGTATGCAATACGAACAAAACCAAACAACTGAAGACAGAATATAGTCAGAAAATCGAGTTCGCTGAACCTAAACACTTTGAAACTCACGAAAAGGCATGAAATATGCACGCCGGAACATAAACATTGTATTAACCCTTCAGAAATAAATATATATAGACCATTCTTGATGACCTGCACGCAATACATAACCAGGCAAATGAAAACGTCCTACATTTTAGAAATCGGGATAGTCGACAAGCAAAACCCTGGAAACTTTATGAAAAGGTATAATATAGTCAAGATGGACTCCAGATAGCAAACCCCTAATAGGCACTTATTGTACCTAAAACAAGCAATAACACTGCGAAATTTGGAAAAACGCTGTTTCTGACAAAGTGCCGACGAACCATATTCAGGCCCGCAGCTGCCCAGTGAGAGGTTTCACAAAAGAGTCTTGGGCATCAAAGCTGTAGATTTTGATGAGCTGATTCTGGATGGTGGTCTTTTTTTATTTATAAGTAATAGCAAAAGTGCGTTACGGAAGAGTATGACACTTCCCTGTACTCTGTTGTAAACTCGGGATGTTGGATGACACGGATGTTTTCTGGCTTACTTATCTTACTTTTCTATCAAATTGTAGATTTGGTGCAAAAATTACGCATTTTCTCGAATTTACTGCACTAAAGTCCCAACGGCAGTCAAGAATATGTGCATGACCGATATGGCCAGAATTTACATATGGCCACTTGGAATCATAAATAAACTATCAACTCACATTTGAGATAGTGAGATCAACTAGAATAAATGGTTTCAATGTATTATTGAACAGTTTCACGCTGCTAAAACGATATATAGCACATCTTATGATTTCGGGTGTGCTCTGAATAAGCCAAACGTGACCTACTTACAGGCGAATAGCGAAAATCTGTAAACCCGCCAATTCAAAATTCACGTATTTTATTATAATTACTGTTAAAATATAATTCATTATGTTCATTCAAAAATTCATTGTATTCGTAACAATTATGTTACATAACAATTCGCTATATATTAATTTTAAAATATAGCTCATCAAAAGAACAACTACTTCTTACTTGATTACAAAAAGCATCTTTGTAGCATAAAAACACACATTCGTCTGGATCGACCGTGCTCGTATTCCGAAACTCAACTGTGTTGATCAATGAATCGTCAGTCAAAATGTGATACGATAAAGGAACCCTGCATGCTGTAGCAAAAAACGAGATGAATAGTAAAAATATTGTAGTTCATTAAAAGATCGGCCCATCGGTCAAATTTAGGCAATGAAGTATAATGCATGCCATGCCGTTCTCAATATACTAAGCCTTACTAGGCAGAACGTATAAAAATTAAAATCAAGCGAATGAGTAAAGTATTAGCATTTAGACATAAGGCCTAAAACAATAATGCGACGATTAAAATGACAAAACCAACTCTTAACCAGATAACATTTCTCTAAGAAAATCACAATTTACCTAAGTGACTCTGAGTTTAATTTCAGACAAGGCAGAACGTATAAAAATTAAAATCAAGCGAGTGATTAAATTATTAGTATTTAGACATAAGGCATAAAGAAATAACGCGACGATTAAAATGACAAAACCAACTCTTAACCAGATAACATTTCTCTAAGAAAATAACAATTTACCTAGCTGTCGTAAAACGATATTCGCTTCATTTCAACAAAATACTTGATTCAGATGTGTTTTTTTCAATTTCATTCACTTAGATTTAACTGAAATTTTGGTCAGTAGAACTATTTCGGACAGCATCAAGTTTTGTGTTTGTAACTTAAAATCTCATGGAGTGACAGCTTATTACCGTCAAAGCATCGAATATTTTGTCAATTGCAAAGTCCTTTAGCATTTGCAAACGGTGAAAGTACTATGCTTCATCCACCTTTGTAACCGTCAACAGTTGTATACTTATATTTTTGAAGTCCCAGTTGTCAACATCTTGCCAATTACCGCAAGTCAGGCTTAGTTCGTACTGCGCTCGACAAGATCAGGATGATAAGATTTGTGCTCACATTGTATTCGATCCGATCCGCCAAATACGGGTTGCGTTCACAATACATCAGATCCGATCAGTCCGATCGAATTTGTGTTCTCACTCCGATCATTCCGATACAATTTGCGTTCTTACTGCATCCGAACTGATCAGTTCGATACGATTTATGTTCACACTGCATCCGGTCCGATCAGTCCGATGATACAATTTGCGTTCTCACTGCATCTGATCCGATCAGTCCGATGCGATTTGTGTTCTCACTGTATCCGATCTGATCAGTCCGATTCGATTTGTGTTCTCACTCCGATCATTCCGATACAAATTGCGTTCTTACTGCATGCGAACTGATCAGTTCGATACGATTTATGTTCACACTGCATCCGATCCGATCAGTCCGATGATACGATTTGTGTTCTCACTGCATCAGATCCGATCAGTCCGATACAATTTGCGTTCTCACTGCATCCGATCCGATCAGTTCGATACGATTTGTGCTGTCACTGCATATGATCCGGTCTGTCCGGTGCGATTTGTGTTCTCACTGCATCCGATCTGATCAGTCCGATACGATTTGTGTTCACACTGCAATCGATCCGACCAGTCCGATACGATTTGTTTTCTCACTGCATCCGATCCGATCAGTCCGATACAATTTGCGTTCTCACTGCATCCGATCCGATTAGTCCGATACGATTTGTGCTGTCACTGCATCCGATCCGATCAGTCCCGTGCGATTTGTGTTCTCACTGCATCCGAACTGATCAGTTCGATACGATTTATGTTCACACTGCATCCGGTCCGATCAGTCCGATGATACGATTTGTGTTCACACTGCAATCGATCCGATCAGCCCGATGATACGATTTGTGTTCTCACTGCATCCGATCAGTCTGATACAATTTGCGTTCTCACTGCATCCGATCCGACCAGTTCGATACGATTTGTCCTGTGACTGCATCCGATCCGATCAGTCCGGTACGATTTGTGTTCTCACCGCATCCGATCTGATAAGTCCGATATGATTTGTGTTCACACTGCAATCGATCCGATCAGTCCGATCGAATTTGTATCCTCACTCCGATGATTCCGATACAATTTGCGTTCTTACTGCATCCGAACTGATCAGTTCGATACGATTTATGTTCACACTGCATCCGGTCCGATCAGTCCGATGATACAATGTGTTCTCACTGCATCCGATCCGAGCAGTCCGATACAATTTGCGTTCTCACTGCATCCGATCCGATCAGTCCGATAATTTGTGCTGTCACAGCATCCGATCAGATCAGTCCGGTGCGATTTGTGTTCTATCCGATCTGATCAGTCCGATGCGATTTGTGTTCACACTGCAATCGATCCGATCAGTCCGATACAATTTGTTTTCTCACTGCATCCGATCCGATCAGCCCGATACAATTTGCGTTCTCCCTGCATCCGATCCGATTTGTCCGATACGATTTGTGCTGTCACTGCATCCGATCCGATCAGTCCGGTGCGATTTGTGTTCTCACTGCATCCGAACTGATCAGTCCGATACGATTTATGTTCACACTGCATCCGGTCCGATCAGTCCGATGATACGATTTGTGTTCACACTGCAATCGATCCGATCAGCCCGATGATACGATTTGTGTTCTCACTGCATCCGATCAGTCCGATACAATTTGCGTTCTCACTGCATCCGATCCGATCAGTTCGATAATTTGTGCTGTCGCTGCATCCGATCCGATCAGTCCGGTGCGATTTGTGTTCTCACTGCATCCGAACTGATCAGTTCGATACGATTTATGTTCACACTGCATCCGGTCCGATCAGTCCGATGATACGATTTGTGTTCACACTGCAATCGATCCGATCAGCCCGATGATACAATTTGCGTTCTCACTGCATGCGATCCGATCAGTTCGATAATTTGTGCTGTCGCTGCATCCGATCCGATCAGTCCGGTGCGATTTGTGTTCTCACTGCATCCGAACTGATCAGTTCGATACGATTTATGTTCACACTGCATCCGGTCCGATCAGTCCGATGATACGATTTGTGTTCACACTGCAATCGATCCGATCAGCCCGATGATACAATTTGCGTTCTCACTGCATGCGATCCGATCAGTTAGATAATTTGTGCTGTCGCTGCATCCGATCCGATCAGTCCGGTGCGATTTGTGTTCTCACTGCATCCGAACTGATCAGTTCGATACGATTTATGTTCACACTGCATCCGGTCCGATCAGTCCGATGATACGATTTGTGTTCACACTGCAATTGATCCGATCAGCCCGATGATACGATTTGTGTTCTCACTGCATCCGATCAGACCGATACAATTTGCGTTGTCACTGCATCCGATCCGATCAGTCCGATAATTTGTGCTGTCGCTGCATCCGATCCGATCAGTCCGGTGCGATTTGTGTTCTCACTGCACCCGATCTTATCAGTCCGATAGATTTGTGTTCACACTGCAATCGATCCGACCAGTCCGATACGATTTGTTTTCTCACTGCATCCGATCCGATCAGTCCGATACAATTTGCGTTCTCACTGCCCTATTCCGATCCGATTAAGTACGATACGATTTGTGCTGTCACTGCATCCGATCTGATCAGTCCCGTGCGATTTGTGTTCTCACTGCATCCGAACTGATCAGTTCGATACGATTTATGTTCACACTGCATCCGGTCCGATCAGTCCGATGATACGATTTGTGTTCACACTGCAATCGATCCGATCAGCCCGATGATACGATTTGTGTTCTCACTGCATCCGATCAGTCTGATACAATTTGCGTTCTCACTGCATCCGATCCGACCAGTTCGATACGATTTGTCCTGTGACTGCATCCGATCCGATCAGTCCGGTACGATTTGTGTTCTCACCGCATCCGATCTGATCAGTCCGATATGATTTGTGTTCACACTGCAATCGATCCGATCAGTCCGATCGAATTTCTATCCTCACTCCGATCATTCCGATACAATTTGCGTTCTTACTGCATCCGAACTGATCAGTTCGATACGATTTATGTTCACACTGCATCCGGTCCGCTCAGTCCGATGATACAATGTGTTCTCACTGCATCCGATCCGAGCAGTCCGATACAATTTGCGTTCTCACTGCATCCCCAATTTAAGATAAGTCCAATAATTTGTGCTGTCACAGCATCCGATCAGATCAGTCCGGTGCGATTTGTGTTCTATCCGATCTGATCAGTCCGATGCGATTTATGTTCCGCACTTCAATCGACCCCGATCAGTCCGATACAATTTGTTTTCTCACTGCATCCGATCCCGATCAGCCCGATACAATTTGCGTTCTCCCTGCATCCGATCCGATTTGTCCCGATCGGATTTGTGCTGTCACTGCATCCGATCCGATAAGTCCGGTGCGATTTGTGTTCTCACTGCATCCGAACTGATCAGTCCGATACGATTTATGTCTTCACACTGCATCCGGTCCGATCAGTCCGATGATACGATTTGTGTTCACACTGCGATGGATTCGATTCAGCCCGATGATAAGTTTTGTGTTCTCACTGCATCCGATCAGTCCGATACGAATTTTCGTTTCTCACTGCATCCGATCCGATCAGTTCGATAATTTGTGCTGTCGCTGCATGCCGATTCCGCATCAGTCCGGTGCGATTTGTGTTCTTCACCTGCATCCGAACTGATCAGTTCGATACGATTTATGTTCACACTGCATCCGGTCCGATCGGTCGGGTGATACGGATTTGTGTTCACACTGCAATCGATCCGATCAGCCCGATGATACAATTTGCGTTCTCACTGCATGCGATCCGATCAGTTCGATAATTTGTGCTGTCGCTGCATCCGATCCGATCAGTCCGGTGCGATTTGTGTTCTCACTGCATCCGAACTGATCAGTTCGATACGATTTATGTTCACACTGCATCCGGTCCGATCAGTCCGATGATACGATTTGTGTTCACACTGCAATCGATCCGATCAGCCCGATGATACAATTTGCGTTCTCACTGCATGCGATCCGATCAGTTAGATAATTTGTGCTGTCGCTGCATCCGATTCGATCATTCTGTTGCGATTTGTGTTCTCACTGCATCCAAACTGATCAGTTCGATACGATTTATGTTCACACTGCATCCGGTCCGATCAGTCCGATGATACGATTTGTGTTCACACTGCAATTGATCCGATCAGCCCGATGATACGATTTGTGTTCTCACTGCATCCGATCAGACCGATACAATTTGCGTCACTGCATCCGATCCGATCAGTCCGATAATTTGTGCTGTCGCTGCATCCGATCTCGATCAGTCCGGTGCGGATTTGTGTTCTCACTGCACCCGATCTTATCAGTCCGATAAATTTGTTCACACTGCAATATCCGATCCGATCAGTCCGATACGATTTGTTTTCTCACTGCATCCGATCCCATCAGTCCGATACAATTTGCGTTCTCACTGCATCCGACCCGATCAGTCCGATACGATTTGTGCTGTCACTGCATCCGATCCGATCAGTCCGGTGCGATTTGTGTTCTCTCAGCATCCGAACTGATCTGGTCGATACGATTTATGTTCACACTGCATCCGAGTTTGGATTTCAGTCCGATGATACGATTTGTGTTCACACTGCAATCGATCCGATCAGTCCAATGATACGATTTGTGTTCTCACTGCATCCGATCAGTCCGATACAATTTGCGTTCTCACTGCGTCCGATCCGATCCGATCAGTTCGATACGATTTGTCCTGTCACTGCATTCGATCCGATCAGTCCGGTGCGATTTGTGTTCTCACTGCATCCGATCTGATCAGTCCAATACGATTTGTGTTCACACTGCAATCGATCCGAGCAGTCCGATCGAATTTGTGTTCTCACTCCGATCATTCCGCTACTAGTTGAGTTCTGACAGCTTCCTCTCTGATCTGTTTGATACGATTTATGTTCACACTGCATCCAGTCCGATCAGTCCGATGATACAATTTGTGTTCTCACTGCATCCGATCCGATCAGTCCGATACAATTTGCGTTCTCACTGCATCCGATCCGATCAGTCCGATACGATTTGTGCTGTCACCGCATCCGATCCGATCAGTCCGGTGCGATTTGTGTTCACACTGCAATCGATCTGATTAGTCCGATACGATTTGATTTCTCACTGCACCCGATCCGATCAGTCCCATAAGATTTATGTTCACCCGTGGCACCGAATTGATCGATTCAACAAATTTTGACCTGCCAACTGTATATGGTGTTTGTATTTTTTACAAAGCATCATTCGATTCCGATACAGTAAAATCGTGCACGTACTATCGGATCAATTTGGACGCTATGTAAACACTCCATATACAAATACGAGTGCAAATCTGATCTGATCGTATTCGGTAATAAATGTAAAGACGCCCTAGCCGTCGCATATATATTTTTGTATCATTATTTGTCGGTTTACAGTCCTTGCTATATACGTAGCAAATCTGATCTGATCGTATTCGGTAATAAATGTAAAGACGCCCTAGCCGTCGCATATATATTTTTGTATCATTATTTGTCGGTTTACAGTCCTTGCTATATACGTTGCAAATCTGATCTGATCGTATTCGGTAATAAATGTAAAGACGCCCTAGCCGTCGCATATATATTTTTGTATCATTATTTGTCGGTTTACAGTCCTTGCTATATACGTAGCAAATCTGATCTGATCGTATTCGGTAATAAATGTAAAGACGCCCTAGCCGTCGCATATATATTTTTGTATCATTATTTGTCGGTTTACAGTCCTTGCTATATACGTAGCAAATCTGATCTGATCGTATTCATTGATAAATAGAGCGCCCTAGCCGTCGCATATGTATTTTTGTCATTATTTGTCGGTTTACAAGTCCTTTACTTCTGCTGTAGCAAAATTGTCTTCAATTGATCGTATTCAGATTCATAAAATGCAAAGACGCCCTAGCCGTCGCATATATTTTGCTGCTATTTGGTTTAGGCATTTACTATACATCACGATAATAATATATAACTCATAAATGAAGTCTAGCCGTCGCATATTTTGTATTATTATTTGTAGCTTTACAGTCCTTGCTATATACGTAGCAAATCTGATCTGATTGTATTCGGTAATAAATGTAAAGACGCCCTAGCCGTCACATATATATTTTTGTATAGTTATTTATTTCGGTTTAGGTCCTTCTTATATACGTTGCAAATCTGATCTGATCGTATTCGGTAATAAATGTAAAGACGCCCTAGTCGTCGCATATATATTTTTGCATCATTATTTGTCGGTTTACAGTCCTTGCTAAGCAAT
>JASANE010016386.1:0-14592 GCA_030248225.1 Trileptium ribeirensis | reverse complement strand
GGTCCCTTCTAACCTAGCAACCGCCAGATTTAACAAGTGGTATAACTGCCTACCAATCCTGGCCTTTGAACAAAATCGAAAAGTCGAAATTTGGTGTTTATAACGCTACACAATAGAAAGCAAATGAACTCTGCGAATAATTTGAAAGTAATAACTTTATTGGGTTAAGGAAATCGGAAATTTTTAGCATAATTCGATAGAATTTTTTACATCTAATTAAAAATAATTTTTATGTCAAGTAATAGTATTCCACGGAGGCAAAACAAAACATTTTGACAGGAGAGCACAAAACCAGGGGGTCAGAATTTTCGGAGCGCGCACCAGGGGGAGCGCCGAAAAATGACAGAAGCCTCTTCCCCCACATACATTTAAAGAGTGAGGAGAGGCGCTTTCCACTCGTTACCTAGAAAACTGCGGTGACCACGAAAAACAAAAATATTTCAGCGCGTAAACCATAGTATATATACATAGCTATCTAGGCTGAACCTGATGCGCCGGACGAGGACGCTCAATATCAATCAAACTGGCAAATAACCACAGAACTTTTTGAATTAACGTATAAAAATAAGAGATACTGTATATACTTTGTCGCTATAAATTACGTGCTCTCGTAAAACTTGCCGCATGAAATAACTTGCCGGAGTGGGTTGTAGTAGCGCCCACGATTCCCGGCTCCATCGCAGTATCACATCAATTGCGCCGCCGCTTATAGTTTCAGAGCAAATTGCGGGAGCCATTGAGGACACCGATATTCGGCCCGTGGAATACGGACAGAACAATATTCAAATACGACGGGAAGACGCGCGAGACTACGCATCGAAACACAGGAACTTTTTACGAGGGGTAAACATCCTCCACCACGAAAAATTTGGGAATTTCCGCTATAGGAAAGCCTGACCCCCAGCCGCAATTCTCCCTTGGCTCACTGCACTCCACCCCAAAAGTTCGACACTAGGAGCAATTTCAGCTATTTATAGTATTTGTTGAAACTCTGTAGTCGTGAACAGTAAGACTTATGTATACCGTATATGCCACACATATGTAAATGTATGCATAAGAAACATATATAGTTCATTACATTAAATATACGTATATATTATTATATGCCCCTTTGCCAAACTCCGGGTTAACTGCTGCGAGACCCTCTCACTCTCAGATCAGACGTCGTGGGGCTCAAACCGGGTTTTAGTTTAGAAGAGGTAAACAAAAACATTAGGGAAAAACTACAAAAATCCATTATTGTTGGCATAGTCCGAATGGTTATTGGTAACTAAAACTTGTAGATCTATATAAAAGAATGTTTCAAAATTTTGCAGTAACAAAATGAATAAATATAAGAACGAAATTTCGACTACCATCCAAAAATGAAGTGGATAATTAAGGCCTATAAAACGAGGGAATCTAACACAAATTAATAAGTTACTCAGTTGATATTATCAGCACAAACCTGTCCCTGCTGCGTTACGTACAAGTGGTGCAAAACTTATGCTTCGTTTGCTTACGCTCGCTTATAGAATAGGGAACCGACTGCGCAAGCGATGACCGCGTTAGTGCTGACAATAATATCAACTGGTGTGACATTGATTTGTGTTCCGTCCTCGTTATGGCGTTAATTATCCACTTCATTTTTGGATGGTAGTCGAAATTTCGTTCTTCATATTTTATTCATTTTGTTACTGCAAAATTTTTGAAACATTTCTTATATGGGTGTACAAGTTTCACTACCAATAACCATTTGCGCAGACTCTATGCGACGATGGTGGATTTTGTAGTTTTTCGTTCTCCTAATGTTTTTGTTTACCTCTTCTAAACTAAAACTTGCTTCGGTGTTCCAGCGAGCGTCTGACAATAAAGTGAGGGTCTCTCGCGGTTAATTCTAACCCGGAGTTTGGCGCAGGAGGTAAAAAGGGGCATATAATAATATATACGTATATTAATGTAATGAACTATATATGTTTCTTATGCATACATTTACATATATGTGTCGTTTCATATACACGTCTGCGTCAGTGTTACT
Source organism: Trileptium ribeirensis (assembly GCA_030248225.1). NCBI lineage: Eukaryota > Metazoa > Nematoda > Enoplea > Enoplida > Thoracostomopsidae > Trileptium > Trileptium ribeirensis. The sequence goes on along the minus strand of JASANE010016386.1, from coordinate 12,575 downwards.
GTATTTCACGACTAAGATGGTTAACAAATACTATAAATAGCTGAAATTGCTCCTTAGTAGTCGAACTTTCGGGGATAGGGTGACCAACAGGAATCTGCGGCTGGTCATGAGGGGTCAGCCCCTTTCCTCATATAGCGGAACCCCAAAGTATCCTTGCGTCGTGGAGGATGTTTACCCTGATTCCTAAAAAGTTCCTATTTGTCTGTTTTTCGATGATATAGTCACATTCTTCCCGTAGTCATATTTGAATCCATGTGGTTTGTTGTTCTGTCCATTGAATTATTCCACGGGCGAAGTGTCGGTGTCAACTCAATGGCTCCCGCAAATTTGCTCTGAAAGAAAACTTCTAGGCCAGCAGCACGAATCCTAATTGTAATACTGCGATGGAGCCGGGAATTGAAACTGGCTAGAGTGGGCGCTACTACAACCCACTCCGGCAAGTTATTTCATGCGGTGACGTTACGACACGTAAAATTATAGCGACGACAATTTAGCCTGGGCGTATATTTCATTTCATATCTCTGTCTTTATACGTTAATTAGAAAAGTTCTGTGTTATTTGCCAGTTTAGTTGATATTAGACATTATCGTCACGCATCGGTTTCAGCCTGGTAGTGTGTTATACTTGGCTGGCTGTGACAATACGGTACTATCGTTACGCTAAAATATTTGTTTCGTCACCGCCGTTGTTAGTAACGAGTGGAAAGGCACCATGTCTACTGACCTGGCTCTTTAAATGTATGTGGGAGGCTTCTGTCATTTTTCGGCGCTCCCCTGCTGACGGTGGTTCGCTCCCAAAAAATTATAGGCTTCCCTGGCTTAGTGCCTCCTGTCAAAATGTTTTGTTTACCTCCGTGGAATACTATTACTTGACATAAAAATTATTTTTAATTGATGTAATTGAAAAATTCTATCAAATTATGCTAAAAATGGCTTCAAAGTTGCTTTAAACTTCAATAAAGTTATTACTTCAAAGTATTCGCAGAGTTCATTTGCTTTCTATTGTAGCGTTATAAAACACCAAATTTCGACTTTTCGATTTTTATTTCGAAGGCCAGGATTGCATACGGCAGTTCCGCATTTTATACCACTTGCTAAATCTGGCGGTTCCTAGTTCCAAACCATTGGCGAACGGAGAAGGCAACTGACTGTGTACTCAGATTGAGAAAAGGTTATTAATGGACAAAACAAAATGCGTTGTAATTATGGGAGTTTTGGTTAGGCACCGGTACTTGAATTTATACTGGAACACCCTGGCCTGGCCGACTACAAGCAACTCGACTGATATCTGGCGTAGCTGTCATCTTTTACATCGGCGGATTTAAAATTAAGTTGTTTTAGTTCCTGCAGACATTTCGCATAGAAAACTCCCGACCTACGTATTTTTAGTGATTAAAATAAAATTTAGGCGATGAATCAGTCCGTATTGCTAAAATCGTAACGTTTGTTCCCTAATTTTTTACTATGAACTGGTTAAACAAACTATTCACGTGAATACTGTTTTTTCTTTGACATTGAAGAAAAAAGTACATTTATTTTTCAAACTGTTACACAGCACTTGCCTGAAGAACTGTCGGTAGCTCACTTGAGGTTCGTCCAAAATGTTTTTTTTTCAAAAACAGAATTTTAACTTGCGAGAAATTTCGAACGAGCTGCTCGCTGGTGTCTCAAAATGTTGCAGTTTTTGAGTGATTACTGTAAATATATTCTTTGTCGGCATGCACTGCAAGATCAAAAGCAAAAACAATATAGCTTCATTTTTAAGCTGCATTCCTAACGCAAACGGTCTGTTTGGACGATGTTACGGTCAAGTTTGAAATTTGGGACACGGCAGGGCAAGAACGATACCATTCGCTGGCACCGATGTACTATCGTGGCGCGCAAGCCGCAGTCATCGTTTACGACATTACGAATACTGTGAGTAAATGTTCATCGATGTGGTTTTTGTCTTACGTTTCCGTCTACGACAGTGTAGCAATCTTGAAACTGCAAATGGACTTTGCTTTACTTCAGAGTAAATGGGAAATTGTCTATATGTTATACTTCGTATTGCTAGAACATAATATCCGACCTGTGCCGTGTTCTGACAAATAATTACACAAATAGTCAATCTTAGGCATAAACGTGATGGTTAGATATGTAGTATAAGTTATAAACTCTAGCTAGGTGCAGTCAAAAATATTGTTTTTGCAGAGCCGGCTCGGCTTTAGGATCTCGCGTTTACACGGGGATAGGAATTTCACTGCGATGGAACGAAACTCGACTTTACAATTATCGGTTGAGTTAACTTTTCCTCAGCGTTACGTCTCATCTTATACTACGCTGTAATACAACATCAAATTTATGACATTCTTAGTGTTCGATAATGTGAACCGAGACCATATTTTTTAGCGGTTTTTAGAGTCAAATTCATACTCATTCAGGTGGAACGGATTCATGCGGATAGAAGAAAGATTGGTGACAGAATATTTTGGCCGCTGATGCCTATGCCAAGAAGTGGTTCATTAAACCATGAAAATTTGCAAGGATTTGTTTCCAAATTTCATCTATTTTCATATATGCTTCTTTTGTACATTATAGCGTCCCCAGTTTTTCATACATATTTGGTCCAGTTGTGCCTGAGGTTCATGACAGCTGATTTTTTAGTAATGACTTTCTTTGTCCAATCGCCAAAATTTGGTGTTGAAAATCTGTAAAATATGGAATTTGTTTTGTTGAAACGCGCCATAAATAAATGTATTCACAAATCCTTTAGTGCCCTAAATTCGAGAAAAATACGTAATTATTGTTCCAAATCCACATCCTTATAGAAAAAAACATAAACCATTATGCTATTATACTGTAAAGATATATTCATGTAGTTGTGCTTTTTACTAAATTCGGCTATGTCCAAGCTGAAATCTGCGACACCAACGGTCCAAACGAATTTCTGCTCGCTTCTGCATTATAATCATGTTGCAACTATGGTATATTATTACGTAGCTCAGGAGTCTCTTTCTGGTTTTGCTTGAATTTTTTCTTTTTTATTTCCCTTTTTTCAATTGTCATTATGTGGGAGTCCACTTTAGTTGTGTACACCTGGGTTCATTTGTAAAGCCAGTTCAAGATCGTAAAAACGATGAACGCGAACAAATCATGATTTCCCCTTACCTACGTGTACACGATTTGTGATGCAGCGACGCGTAGGCACTGTTCGCTGTCGCTATTTTGCGATTTAGCATCCTATTTTGCTGATCCCTTACAAGTGAAAATCGTGTTTTTTCGTATGTCATAATTCACAAATAGACCGCGGACATTGCTGTTTGATTCGCAATGTCATTTGATGAACGCGGACAAACGTACGAAATAGACTAATGTGCGCGAACGCAAATTCCATTCGTACATCGCAGAGCCCATGCTCGCGTTCACAAAAATGCGAATACCAATGGCCAAAATGTGAACGCGAACTTCCGCGCGAATCATTTCGTGATTTTGACAAAAAAACAACCTTGGTGTACGCACATCAAGTGAAGTCTGGCATTAAAGTCAAACAGTTTTTACGCTAGTTTGGAATTTATCCCACCTGGGCGCTTAGTATATAATAGTTTCTATATTTAAAAGATACGGAGTAGTTTCGATATTAGGAATTTATGTCTGGCATTTATTTTAATTATTTTCCTGCTTCATTCATATATCAGATAAACCTGACCTATCTCCGCGCAAATTGTTGGGCATAATAGTTTCATGGCCGCCAATAGTTTGTAATATTTGCTTACATTTTAACGTAATATTACTCAAGTTTTATTTTATTCAGGCTACACAAGGCTTGGTGCATCAGAAATAATATTTGTTTTTTCTTCAGGATTCATTTCGTCGTGCAAAAGAATGGATCAAAGAGCTTCACCGCCAAGCAAATCCGGGTATTGTGATCGCACTCGCCGGTAACAAAGCTGATCTCGCGAACAAACGTATGGTAGACTATGCTGTGAGTTGATCTCCTTTGGCTTAAAATTCATTGTTGTTAATATTTTGTGATATAAAACTTTGTGAGTATAATGGTTTATATACGGGTCCTCGCTATGGGGCCCTAGAGGGAACCTCTAAATTGGCCAGCTACACTTTGGAAGTCATCCCGTTTCTTAGGAATTGTATTTTGTGCTACGTGTTTCTATAATTTTATAGCTGCTGTAGCTTACTATTGGGATTAAAATAATTTTAAAAATTGTGTCCAATATGTCCCTTTCACAAAACCAGTATGCTGTATAACTTTGGTAACATTTACCTCAACGCAACAGGATTTATAGCCAATTTTTTTCGAATTTGGCCATGCCCCCCCCCCCAAAAAAAGGGGCTATCCAAAGGCGGAGCCATCTCACCATAGTTGAGAGATACTTAGCGATCACTCATTACGGATATATTATATATTTAAACCGCACCTGATCTAGGCAATTCCGAACAGGCACCTGATCTAGGCAATATATACTAAAATAAATGGAGGAAGATACATAGGTCCTATGGGCAGAAAACAGTTTCCACAGATAATGTGTGGCAGGCCACAGTAGGCGACCTCGTTAATATCTCAGGCCTTAGGTTCAGGTCCTATGTTATGGTTTTAAATATCATGAAACGAACACCTGTATATTGCATGGAACTCTGAAGGAAGCGTAGAAAATTAGAAACTTTCAGTGATTAGCTGATTTAGTAATCGATGGACGCCATTCATTCTTTGGCGGTCGCGGCAGAACCACGTCAGCGCTGCTGGTAAGAAATACTTGCCATTGCTTGTGTTACGATGGCATGCTGAAGCTCGAAAGTTGCGACTTATGTATATATCCGTATTTTTAAAACTCTGATCAAGCCATATTCGGATTTGATTATCGTTGGATATTGAGCAAATTCAATATGAGAATCTATATCATAGATCACCTTGAATGGGCCAGACAATTGCTATGTGCCGTCGCATGGAGTTATTTGTTAATATGAGATTAGTATGAACAAATTCTACCAGCGTTAAGGTGAAAGAATTCTTTCTGCCTGACGATTAAACGTATATTCGTTAATTTTGGAAGGACAATTATTGTTGAGTATATGTATGTTTCTTGTTTTTAAAAATTGATCACTGTATGTGTATACACAGTCACGGGCAAAAACAGTGCATAATTAAAAACGAACACCAAACGCGAACGAACGTTACAACTTTTATTTAAAAGCGAATGAATGTAAACGCAAACTAACGTTGTGATTTTTATGACCTTATTTTTTGTCTTTATTTCTGAAGGAACATAAATATAAACGAACGCTGTAACGTTCGTTCATAAATTGAAAAAAAAAAATTAGTCGAGATAGATTGCTTTTGCGTTTTGTCCCAAGAATTTTATTTTTGTCGCAACCGCAATTATGACTACTCCTCCTTTAAATAAACCGAACCGGCACTATCCATTTAAACCGGAACTAGGTCTTCGAAATTTGTATTTAGTAAAATAAATGAAAGGAGAAATGAATGTACTGTGTCACTAAAAATGTGTTAAAATATAATTGTATTAAATTTACATGCATTGCGATGACATTGTATCTCTGAAGTTTTGAGGAGGCTGAAGAAGCCAGTAATGTTTATTTATCGATCATAATGCCATTTGTCGATTTTTGCTCCACCAGCGCAAAACTGCATTCCACTATGCAGTCTGTTTAAACAATGCCACACTGAATGTGCACTGCAACACATGAAGGGCAGACTAGACGATTTTGAATGACCTCCCTTTACTAGACGTACGTTTGTTGGTTTTACAGTTCTAAAACAAAATAAATGAGACAAACTGATACTGTTCCATACAGTTTCAATAAATACCAAGAACGCAGTGTCTGACTCCATTGCCGAAATGGAACTTTACTCCAATGTATACTGATTCACAAAATTTTCCTTTGCTTGAAGCAGCTTACATTAACCAAACTTAATACTCAGTGATGCAATATTCAAATTTAAATGATCCAGTCTCAGTGCTTCTAGACAGTCCATATTCTGCTATGCATAACAAGTATGACTTTAGTTCGATAAAATGCCGAACATTGAGTAAAACAGCTGCTACATGCATCCACCTGGCTTTGTTTTGTTAACATAGAAGCTAAAGATAAACGGCAATTCATACAGTGTCGTGGCTCATAATCATACTGAAAGCATTTCTCCTACCTACCTACGTTTTACTAAGCAATTTGCTGAGGTAATATTTTATTTTGGTTAGTTATGTATATTTGATCACTGTGTATATTATACCGCATGTTTGACCACAGCTGGAGCAGAAAATGTGGAAAATTTTTAACTAGTTTTTAAACTGGAATTCTGGTAGGGTAAGGTTTTTAACCTTTTGCCGGGACCGTAACCGGAACACGATTCTCGTCGGAACCGGAATTGCTGTTACTCCCTGCGTTCCTCGATTTGGATATAACGTGTTTAGTGATATTGCAGAACTTGGTACAAATTTCATCATCAATCAATGTTTTGTAGTTATTACATATATTATGCTTATTATGTTCACCCTTACTTCTTACTACTGCTCAGCGGCGCAGCGATAGGTTGACCTCGCCCGTCCCTGCCAAACAAGACGAATAAACAATTTTTGGCTATGATGTCCATCTTGTTAAAAGCGCCTTCGTGACATTTCGCAGGTCGAAAGGTTCCTTCCAGTCGGATGTCTTTGGGCGAGAAGCGATATTATGACGCCAATTAAGGCAAACCAAAACTCAATCAATGCATGGTGCGACCCAGTTTTGGTTCGACATCGGAACGCCCAATGCAAAACCATAGTTGTGTCAATGCTAATATTCTCGCTTATATTATAAATATCTATTAGTAAACGTAATAAATTACAAAGAATGAGCGGAGCAACAGGCAAAGCATTTGGTATCATATCTGTATATACATGTATTTCATTTAAATATTTAATCAATGTATAATAAGTATCAAATTTTAGGCATTTGATGTCAAATCCACCACACAAAAAAGCTCGCTAGCTAAAAATTAGATAATTAATTAGTAACGTCAACTACTTAGATAATTAATTAACTAATTATCACTCATGATAAAATCATAGAGCTTTAAAAGCCACATATTCATTATCAGCGACATCGAAAACCCCTAGCTTAAGAAATTTGCAATTTTGAAGTGATTTTAAAATTTGCACAAAATTACCTAATTAGGTAATTAATTAACGAATTAGCATATACCACCAAATTCATAGCTTCAAAAATGTCATATTCGACATAGAAAACCACTATGTGCAGTTTATTTTTCATTTTTAAACATTTTGGAAAATTTTCAAAAATTAACTAATAATTTAGTAATTAGCTAATTAACTAACTAAATAGCATGTTTCTAACTTCCTTGAATAGCAGTAAACACCAGATTCACAACAACCACGGCGAGATGTAGTATATGCACCAAAATAGTAGCTTTACACTAGTTATTCATTGAAAAATAAGCAATTTTTATTTCAAAATGCTAAAAATAAGCTAACACGCTTACCTACTTTTGTAATTACTAATTAACTAAAGCAAACTTTGACAAAATCTATATGTCTTGCACCTCTCCGATATTAGACCGTTCCAACAAAAAATTTTAAATCGGCCCAGTAATTTTGGAGGAGTTTAAAGGACGGTCGGGTAGACGGTGCCGATTTTCCCCTCTGACGAAAACAAAAACGCTTCGATCCGCTCAATAGTCATACTTGTGTGGTAATACTTGGCTAGATTCTCAATGTTTTCAGCAAAATGCTATCTGTTGAGCCGGGCATTGATGCCGAGACAGCGGTAATTTACGGTCTAGTGCCAACTTGTCTACAGCTACTGTGCTCTAACCGAAAACATATTGTTCACCGCGAAAAAATGCTTAATGCTATCATGTCTGTTTTTATCACTACTTCTGCTTCGTATTACTGCTAAAACAATGGCGCGTAACATTAACAAATATAATAGTTTATATTACAAGTGTAAGGATGGCAATAATTACATCAATACGGCACAGTATACATTGTTGCATACATTGCAGCGTTGCTTGTTCGCAAAGCACCGAAGAGCTTACAACTTGTGGCACGTTGGAAATGTGGATTACGTGTTCGCTCCTCGTCTTGCAATAAATACTTAATTTTGCTATTGGTTCTGGGGTGATGGGTTGATAAATATTTGTGGTAACAAAGTGTATAAGGCCATAAACTAGCTGTGGCGGTAGACATTCTGTCGCCAAAAAACTCATCTCTACTATCAAATGAGGCAGTACAATAGACGAACAAAACGTTTTTTTACGGATAGCCAGCCTATCGCTATTTTAGATTCCAAATTCTTGACTATGTCTTGTGGTAATAATAATGATTGGTCGGCACATCTTTTGACATTTTGAATTGCATTTTGTCAAATAATAAATTAATAGAATGCTGTTAAAATTGTTATTTGCCACTAAAATAGTGTCAACCCACATAGGGATGTTGTTATATTAGTAAAGTATTTATATAGGTTTCCTTTCGCACGGAATATGGTAGTAGTTAATGATGTCGCGTATCGATTACAAACAGTTTTCGAACGTTGCAGAAGTGGTAAAACATATTAGCTGGATGTGTTTTGGTTTTTGAAGTAAACATTTTGCAGTTTCCGTAAATTTACTGTAATATACTTATATACATTCTAAACGTCATATAATTAGCTAAAATTTATATTGGTGTGTTTTCAATAGCCGATCAATTCGACATATTAGTATAATAATGTTGCCCTAACTTGTGTTAGGAATTCATTTGGTTATATTAATTAAGTGTAGGGCTTCTTCAGATATTATGTCTGCCCCCTCCCCTTATTTCGAGTTACGGCTCCCCTAACAGAGTTCCAAAGTCTATAGCCCGTCCCTCTAGGTAAATTTTATCATGCTCAGTTGTTCATGCCTCCTAATTAGGCGAGGCTATTATGATGCTTTTTTATTTAAGGAAGCAGAGGGTTACGCCGATGAAAACGGCCTTATCTTTTTCGAAACTTCGGCTAAAACTGCAATGAATGTGAACGATGTATTTCTTGCCATTGGTAAGTTGTTGCATCGGAGCAGCTGTCGTATGCTCGTATCTCGAACAACTCAACTCTTCGTGTTAATTGGAGGCAAGAGAATCGCTGGCGAAAGATTTTGTTTCGGTTCATGGTAAAATCCTTCTCCCTATAACAGCGGAGTGCTGGAGCTGGACATAAATACCGTCGGTGGTCCAAAAACCACGAATCAAAGCTAAGATTAGTCTTTTAGGCTAGGCATAAGCTTAGAGGGACAAAATTTTATACAGTCATCACAGTGGAAAGCTTGGCATTATACATACGTTAGGGGAAAACTTGACAAGACTCTGAACATGTGGGTACTAATTATTAATGTGCATGACATGGCGGTAGCCCTACATAGTTTTAGAAGACTTAGTCTAAACCTTATATAAAATGTGAAGCTTGGACTTGGGCATAGGTACGTAAATTAGTATAGCCTGCTTTTCATTTATTCGGTTGCTATACATGGATTCTCTACACGAATGCCCAAATTTCTCAACTCAGTATTAAGTTAATATTAAGGTGGACTGGTATACTCTTTGAAGGAAGATAACAGAATATCACAGATTAGCTTGATGAACTCATTATCTCACCACCTTTATTGCAACAGATGTGTATCCTTAGTATTAGGCCAACGATGGCTTTTAATAGCGTAGGACCGAGCCTGGGCGGGCCATCAGAAAACATCACGCTGTTATGAAACTTTTGAATAAGCGTCTGTTTTTCAATCGATTTTTAATTTCTACGTTGCCCAACACAAGGTGTCCGCGGCCTTAAAAGACCTAATTTAGCAGAACTGCCTTAAAAACCTTAATTTTTGATCGCCGTAATGGACAATTTGGTAAAATCATAAAATAGCAATAAAAACCTTAAGAGTTAGCCATATCCGCAACATTAAATTTTCGCCTTATTTAGTGTTTTACACACTGTTCTACGTGTCAGTAAGAGCAAAATAACCCTTACAATAGTGGCAGCCAAAGTGCACACTGTTTTATATGTGTGTTATTAATAATAACCCGCACGTGGCAGTAATAGCTACACTTTTTTCAGTCTATTATTGCCGAGCTGTTGGAGCCATTCTTAACACAGTTCCAGACACCCAAGCCGATGTTTCCATTCTTATTCGGAAGTCTGGAGGACATGCTCCGGACTCTTATGTTTCGTGTGATTGAAGATGATGTTATGGCGACTGCACCAACCCCCAGTAAGGTGGCGAAGCTCGATTTGGGAAGCACGGCAACAACCTGCGAACAAGATCAGAGTTGGGGTTTGGGGCGGCCAAGTGTTTGGACCAGCTTGAGGCAACGGAGCTGGACAAGCTTGGGTTTTATAAAACTGTCGTGACTTTTACGTGTGTGTTGTTGAGGAGCTGCTGGAAAAATCACCGTTACACACCGATGTTCTACGTGCTTAGGCTTGAAATATGCAAACTGGACTCAAGATAACCAAATTATTGCATTTAGAGTTCAGAAAAACATATACCATTCTTGATTTCCATAGTCTTGAACACCATTATATATATACAGCATGCTTGATACCTACACGCAGTACAAAACTAAACGAATCAAAATTGACTACGTTTCGAAAACGGGATTCGTCGACTGCAAACCATAGTAAAACAGTGAAAGGTTATAATGTAATCACGAGTCTATATTGCAAAGCCATCGTATCCAGCGTGCTTGATAACCTAATAGGCACTTTTGAAAGGTAAAAACACGCAATAACGCGCCGTAAATTGAAAAATTGCTATTTCTGACAAAGAGTTCTCTAACCATATTAAGCTATACAGCGGCCTAGGCAGTGGTCTCACAAAAAGTCGTGGTCAGCAAAGTTGTAGATCTCGATGAGATGACTCTTCTTCGACCCCATCTTCGGTGTCAAAATGGCAAAAATCGGGTTTTAAGGGTTCTTTGCCATACAGATGCTAGTGTTTTGTAGCACATATCTCGCGAAGTATTATTGTTATTCTGCAAAAGCTCTTCAAAAGTAGAGAGAGCCGGCAAAAAGCGGAGTGAGTCGGTCGTTTACATACATTTCGTTATAACCCCATTAGTTATTTTTTCACTTTTGTCAATTAAAAGTGTTGGTACCCCTTCTTGCGACGCCCCTGAAAGTTTTATAAAATAATTATTGGTGTTGTAATTTTGCATCATTACGCCATTTTTGAATTTCGTTTGTTTTTAGCCAAAAAACTTCCAAAGGTGGACAAAACGAACCCCGCTCAAGGCCAAAACATTCAACCCGGCGTTAGCTCAGAAACATCTTCGAAATCCGGATGTTGTGGTGGCAACAAATGAAACGATGAAATAGATCAATAACCGAATATCGATCTGTTTTATATCACCATTATCGCGATCTGGTAGTTACATATTTCGAGCATTGGACGTTTTTGCACCGATATTTTTTATACTTTTTTTCATCGTTGTGTTATGGTACAGTTTTTCATACATATTCCGGTCCAAGTCAAGCTAACGGGCTCAGTGCTACATCTTTGGCACGGAAAAGACTTATTACTGCTGGCTGTTCGTGGGGCAAGAGCCCCCTGAATTTGTCTTAGACGCTGGCTGAGACGTATATCAGGGCCCTAGCTTCGGCTTTAGACTTAGAATATCGAGGACAGTGAAACCCGGTTAGCTTACGCCTCTCAGCTTAGTATTGGTTCATAATTATTCTATGCGTTATAAATATCGTCTTATATGATTTATATTATCTTAAATACGATTTTAGTTTTTGTTCAGTGGATTTTGGTTCAAATTAGGATTTAAAAAATATTTTCTGTCACAATCTTGATATAGTAAGTTGTTGTCTTGCAGTTAAACATTTTAATTGTGTTTTTTTTCGCAATTCAATCTCCGGCTGTTTCTAATTATTGTTTATCGCTGTTTTTTTGCTTCTGTAAATATTGTTTTATCACAACAGAGATGTCACTTCTGGCTAGAAAAGAGAACGGTAAAACTAATACTGTGGAACGTTTTGGAACAGCTGATTGAATTGAATTATATTGAAACTTATTCTCAAACGAACGCTGTTACACTGCTATACAGATGATAGTTTGACGTTCTGACTTATATTGAGCGGAAAAGTGTAGTTTTGTTTTGCTTTGGAGGTTATCAAACATTGTGTCCTAATCCGTGTAGCGGGATAAAGTTAAGAAAAAAATTTGAGCATGATGTAAAATATGTTGAATTAGTATGATTTTGAAGGGTAAGATAAAATTTTTAAGATTATTATTTTGAGGATGTTAGAAGAATTAAAGCAACGGCGAAACTTAGTATTTCGTCTTTGCGGATTTGGTTTAATTATTCTTCCGATGATGACGGACAGAAATAAAAGCAAATTTTTTTGCGAACCTACTGGCTAACACCTCGCGAAATAATAACAGCTGTTTCAAGTAATTGTTAAGCGCGAAATTTTCGCAAACAATTTGCTTGTTTTTTCTGTACCTAACTTCGTCGTTCTTTGTATCCAGAGAAAAATAAATCTGGTTATATATGAAATATTAATCTGTTTGAGGTGAAATACTCCGTTTTTTGGTTGAAAGTG